>JANHGO010002364.1:0-30319 GCA_024606505.1 Aquila spilogaster
GTTGCTGTTGTGATTGGCTGGTACAGTACCCTCCCAAAAGATCAGTTCCCCTTGGTACTGTTCTGGCCCAGATCTTTAGTGCACACCAGACACTAGTTCTGAGGAACTTTATGTTTCGGCCTCAATGAGGTTGCAAGGATTGGATCTGTATAGGACCCAAACAAAGCTCCTAGTAGCACTGGCCCAAGGAGTTCTGATATCTGGTACTGTACCTGTCCAGTCACTGGTCTTACCCTCATGGTCTTATTCAGATGAGTTTGTGTTGTGTCTTGTTACCTGGTTGTTTCTTCCTTCAGGTTCCTTGCTTTGTAAGTAACGGAGGTAACTGCTGTGGCTTTTGAACAAGGTCTAATAACACTTGTTTGCAGAAAGGCTGTTTTCCTAATAAGCTGCCATTACACTGACTTCAGCATTTTTAACTAGTCCTGTCTGATGGACTGTTCCATTCCATGTATGAAATAATTTTACTAAGGCAACGTGCCACCTCTTTGAGCAGTGTTTTCCATACAATATAGCAGGTCTTCACATAGTTAAGATCATGCAGTCAGAAGCTGACATATCTTGTAACTGAGTGGTGTGATTGTTAGTGTGATCCTAGGGGAGTGCAAGCTAACTGCCTGAGAATATCAGTCTGATACACTTCATAGAGCTACTCTTGGTGTGTGCTCCTGGAGCTATAACAGTGCCATTTCAGTTGGAGAGATCTCTGTCTTTGCATATTGCTGCTTGCCTGTTTTTTCTCTTGGAGTTGGTGAGTTTCAGTGGAGGTATTTTACCCAGCGCAAAACATCCTTGGATCATAGATCTCTTTCTGTTGAGGAAGATTTTTTCCCTCGGGACTGAAGAAATAAAATCTTCACTATAGATAAATATTTGCTAGCCTTGTCCAAACAGCCACAGAAACTCCAAAATACAAATATCACCAGTTGTTGGATTGCCTACAGTTTGTTCCGTGCATCAGTGGCAGCTTCACTTAGCTGTGTGGATGGTTTGTTTCTCTGACAGTGCATCCTTGTTTGTCTTTGTAAAACAAGAAAGCTTTTGCTTCCTCTGTCCCATCAGCAGCACCGGATGAAACCATCATACAATGGCTTTCAAGTATAACCACTGTCCTTGTGCCACAAGTTTGCTATATGGCTCCAGTGTGATTAAAGGAGGGGGGACAGACTTGGGGTAGGTGATGGCAGCATCGTATAGTGCTGATTTCATTGAAACCTTCCAATGCTTTTTTTGTTGAATGGTGACTGAAGTGAAGCACTTGCAGTGTACCAGTAGGTAGGAGCTGTTTCCTGTTAACCACTGACCCATCCTTGTGTGGAAAAGTTCTCTATTGCCCTTCTGGTGGTTGTCTGCCTTTCTCTGCCTCTCTTTGGGAAAAAAAGAAAAAAAAAAAAAAAAGAAGAAAAAAGAAATAAAAAGATCATCAGTCAATGATGTGTACTTTGTGGGCATTACTGAATTTTGCTGTCTCATGCCCTTTGCTCCTGTATTGTAACTAACTACAGATACTCATGAAAATATCCAACAAAGTAGATCTCCTGTGGAGTAGGGAAGAAGACCGTTCTTGTACAGAAGCTAAACCCTGTTCCCATGATGTGGTAGAATGTGCTGTTCTTGTATCTACTTCTCAATAAAGCATGTTCTCTGCTCAGGTTTGTGCCTTCCCTGTATTTTCTTGTTAGATATACTGTTCTACATCTTCAGTTAAGCAAAGCTGCTGCTTTGTGACTCAAGAGACTGATTTGGAACCCATCTTTGAGCCTGGCATGTTTGGGATTGATGGTAGCAGCCTCTAGGTTGGATGTTACAGAGATTGATACCTTGTGTTGTGTATTCACCGGAGCTGGTCCTGCATGGGAGGCTGCCTGGAGGAGGGTGAGGATGTCACCAGCAGCCAGAAACTGAAGTACGCCATGGAAAACTATGATAGCACATGTCAACTTGAAGTTACAAGAAGGAAGGAGCTACCCTAAAAGTGCTAATCCTGGATTCCTAACCTTTTCTTCTCTCCTTGGTTCTTGTTCTGCGCAAGGACATGGAGCAGTGAGGTCTTTGAAAAACAGCAGCTGGAGTTCATTGCGCAGCTGAAACATTTTGAACCTTTGAATTTCTGATACAAGGTTCCAGCTCCTTCCAGGGAGTCAACTCAGTGGGAGGAAAAAAAAAAAGAGGGAATGTTCTTTGGACTCTGGGTTCTGAGCTGCAGAGGTGAGGGTGCTGCTAAGAGTGAGGCCAACATATCAGTGGCTGTGGCTTGGAACTAGAGATGCTCAGCTTAAGAAAAGTGATCTGAGATGGAACACCTTGGCAGCCTTGTTCTCTTTAAGATATGTGAGGAATGGATAATCAGAACCACAGATGCTTCCCTGAACAGTGATGTTTGCTAACTCGCATCAAGGCTCTTCCTATTTCTGCCCTTCCTTAATAACAAGACCATTTCATATTGATAATAAAAATTATATCACTTAAGGAAATATATATGGGAGCATTGCTTTTACTTACTTGAGCATGGTTTGCATAATACCGGTTACCAGATTTGTTTTTCTAAGTACAGAATGATACAGCATGTCTTTAACTGTACAGAGAGACAAGAGGGTAAGGGGTTTAGTTCCCACATTGCTCTGCTGTGGGGCAGCCAGCCCCTCTCTCACCTTCTGTTTCTCTTTCTCTGGTCTGTTTATGTTGTGTGTTCTCTGAGGCTGTGGCTGTCTCCCTGCGTATGTACAACTCGTAATGTGATGGGGTCTTGTCTTGGCTGGGACCTCCTTAGGTAATTCAAACACTAATTAAGCAGTGAGTCATACAGAGAGCCATAAACATCTCTAGGTAACCAAGGATGAGGCATGTAACTGCTCACAATTTCACCCACAATTTATTCATAGCAACTGCAAACTTGCAGATGTTATACACTATGTTGGTGGTTTGAAGCCCACTTAAAAATGGTGATGCTACCTAAAAGCAATGGGTGCTTTCAGAAAATACCCTAGATGATGCATTCTTGTTCTGTCTTGTCTCAGTTGTAAAACATGCTTGCATTCAGCCTTGACCTAACACAGGCACAGACTGTGCATATAATTTTAGCACACTGATAAGCCTGCAACATGCTTTGCTATGACAGACCCAAAGAAATCCTACTACAAATACAAATTCAATGCAAGGCTGAATCAGAAGTTGAGAGCCAAACTACTTTGCTTCTCCATCCCATAAACAAAAACACTGTGGAATTAAATGTTGTGTTAATTAGATAAGACTCTGATTGCCGCTGAGTGTGAATGGTTGGAGCAGATGCAGCGTTATGGGCTTTCAGAATCAGAGAGGTTCCCTGCCTGCAGACTGCAGACAGGCCTGCCCATGTTCTGTCCTGATGCTTCACATTGAACTCATTTTCTCCTGCAGGCCAGTAATGCGTTGTCTTTGTTTCGGGTGCAATCTAATGCACCCTTCAGTATCTGTCTGGAAGAATAGATATTTTTCAAAAACAACTTGTAGTTTAGCAGAGCCAAAGCTGAGAAGTGTTTTATGGTGCGTGTTTCTCTGCTGTCAGTAAATGACAAATAGCTCTGTGAAAGCTTTATGGGCGCAGCAGCAGCCTCTCTGTGTACTTATATAACTGTATTGTTTCCTGTTGAGTTTGTTTCCCAGAGAACTTTCCACGACTTCTGCCCCTTTGCTTGAATGCCAGCAGCCCTGGAGCTGTTTCGCTGACAGTCCCTGCAGCCTTTTCCCTGCTCACTTTGCAGATCCTGGCTTTTCAACGTCCTTATAAGACGTGTATCTTTCTCAGGTGATCAGTTGTGGTCTACCCACATTTTCTGAAGCCACTGTCTCTTCCCATCCCACTGTGTGTTAGAGCAGACTTGGGGCTGCTGTGTGTTAACCCAGCACTTCCATCAGCCTTAGGAAGGGGAATGGTTACAGCACACAAAGGCCCACCCTCTCCCTCCCCTCATCCCTGAATCCAGGCTCTGGAAGCACGAGGAAAACGAAAACTTCAGAGCTGGTGACCCCAACAAAGAACAAACTCTGCACAGGGCTTTCTCAAGGGCAGTCACGTTCACTTTTTGCTGCTGCTGCTGCAGCCCCATGTGGGTGAAACTGGGATGTTCTCAGAATCTGCCACTAGAAAATGCTCTTTTGACCATGGACTAAAGTATTTCTTCCTCTGAATTTCTTCAAAAGACAAGGAAAATACAGCTGTTCCAGCGTGGAAGCTGTCCAAGTTGAACTTCTGCCCAGAGCAAGACAAGTTTTTGCAGTTTAAACCCCCAAAATGAGAATTCACAATGGGCTTGATGACACATCATTAACTACTGCCCTGCCTGGGAAGTGGTTATATGTAATCATCTCACCCTCCGTGCATTGCAGATCAATGAGGGTGTGCTCTGTGCATGCCACCCCTTCGTCCTTCAGGGCTTGTTCTATGAAAACTAAGACAGCAAATAGGCACAGGGATCCCAAGGCCACCCTCCCTTAGTCCTAACCCTGCACTCATTGTGCTGCCCTTAGTTGTACCAGCACAGTCCTGGTAAGTGCCATTCTGAACCAGTTCACTGACACGATCCGAACATCTCCATCTTTCTCTTTCTCAGAAGGTAGACCACAAAGCCCCTCTTCTTACAGTTTTCCTCCCCCAGACCCCTGTAATATGGGCACGATAAGGTTTGTCGATGCAGCAAGGCAAACCGTTGAGTTGTCCAGTGCTTGGTTTTCCTCACTGAGCTCTCTGTGCACCCCCAGGATCCGGCACGTCGCTCCTGCTGTTCCTCCCCAGCCGAGCACTGCCAGTTCTGATGGCTTTTCCTTTTTGATGTAATGGTTTGGGGGCAGGATGTGGTCATGTTGCGGCCACACAGGATCTGCAGGGAAGGGATAGGTGGTTGATATTCCTATAAAGGACGTGAAAGGAAAAGAGACAGCGGGGAAGCAGGAAGGAAAGGAAGCTAAATATGTAAAATTACTTCAGTTGTTTCTATTGTGACGGCGGTGTAACTGAGCTTAGTTTAAACTCATGTAAAGCAGTAACTCTGCTCTTCTGTTGTTCCAAAGCTGTGGAAAGAACCAGAACACCTACCTCTCACACCAGCTCACGGGCGAGGGGAAAAGCAACTCTATTTTTGAGAGCATCCCCTGTAATTAGGTCTGCTCTTTCCCCCTCTCCCCTGGGCTCCTGCCCACACGTCCCAAGCAAACAGCCAGCCCCAGCTCTGCAATGGCAGCGGAGGTACAGCAAAAAAGGAGGAAAAAAAAAGGAAAGAAAACGTCCCTGGGAAGCGAGCAGATCTCAAGGGCTCGTGTGGATTTTGTACAGAGAAACATTGTGAATTAGAAGACAGTTGTTAACATGGAAACAGCCAAGCTATGGCTCCCTTTTTCGGTGCCACAGTTAGCTCCTGCTGTTCAACACTGCTTCATTTGTGCCTTCTTTCCTAAAGAGCACACTCTGCTAGTGCTTTGTGCAAGCCAGCTGCTTGGTGTGATATTCGTGGCCGTGTTTCTCTATGAGGTTCTGTTGTATTCTATATGTCAGCGTATATGTTATATACGTTAGTAGCATTAATTTAAAAAAAAAGAAGTAGGCTTCTGAATCTACTTTACATGTTCTGAATCTACTTTACATGTTCATAGAAGTGAATCAGGAAAAGGTTGAACTACATGATGGGATTTATAAGGCAGCAAACAACTGAGCTGCGTAGCTTTGACTACAGGTATGCTTCAGCTCAACGCAGTTTGGGGGGGTGGTTAGAAGGCAGCTGCTGGAACAGAGGGAGATGGTGATGACTTTTATTTTCTTTGTGCTCGGGTAGGTGGTGGTACATCAGGCTGCTCCGCTGCCAACGCTTTTAGGTGGAGATTAATGAGGAGTCTGAGTTGGGCTCAAAGCTGAGATAAATCTTTACCATAACAACAGGAGTAGGAGGAGATCTTGGAGGCAGCTTTGGATCCCATGCTATGTGAATGGGCACCCTTCACATCAGGTTGGAGATCAGTCACTGTGCTGGGAAGTCTTTGCTTTGCAGTGTGCTGTAATGGCTTGTGTGAGGCTAACATTGCTCGCCACTGGCTTTGAGGTCATGGCTGGTCACTGAGACTTGTGGTGGCTCAGAAAGAAAGGGAACCTCCCACATATCTCAAGTTAAAATGGAGAAATGATGCCCTCTGATGAGAGAGCCAGGGGTGCCTTGGTGTGCTGTAGCAGCCTTGCTGGGAGCTCCCAGTCAGCAATGACTGGTCCCAGTTGCCTGTAGAGCAGCATCTGAAGTGGGGCAGCAGCTGCACTCATCAATGCTGGCCCAGTGGAAAAACTTAAGTGCGTTTTCATTTCACACTAGAACTCCTGGATTCTTCTTTTAGCTCAGCCATTGCTTGATTGCCTTCTGTACAGGCATCAGTGCAGTGCGGGCCTGTCTATAGAGGGATGCACTTGAGATCTAAATGAAGGCAGTCGCAGCCTGGGTCTGACCAGGGATCAACTGCACAGCCATGCAGCTGCAACAAGGTGCTGCAGCATAGTGCAAGGCACAATGGGGCTAAAGAAGACATAGAGGTACTCTCTGTTCATCCCAGCATTCCCCCAGTGAAGACACACTTCATCTGGCTGTGCATCCTTTCACCTCTCTGCCCCGACAGCAGTTTCTTGGGCAAGAGCAGTGCAAACAGGAAGCTCTGCTCATGCTTCTCCCACCTCTGGAGTTGCAGACTGACCCCATGGAGCAGCCGGAGAGAAACAGGATGTCAGCGAACCATGCTGGCAGCTTGAGCGTGTTCCTGACGAGCCAGCAGGCTGCATCAAGATCCGTGTTTGCTTTCTGTCCCACTGGGGAGTTTTCCGTGCAGACCAATTAGGCTCCTTCCAGCCTGCAAATCACTTGCAGTTCGAACCACTCAGTGCGTTACTTAATGCTGGCGCTGGAAACTGGCTGTCAGAAGTCTACAAGCAATCTTGCTTTGATGGGCCAGCCCTTGTGTGAGAAAAACAAAATTCAGATAGGGAACAACAACAAACTGCTGTGACTAAGCTTTATCTTGGCCAAGATGCCTCTTCTGCCTGGTTTTATGTCTCAGCCTGCAGAGGATCACTCCTCAGGAGCTGCTGTTGTAGAGGATGGCCTTGCTATACATTCCTATACCTCACTTTTAGAATCACTTGGAGATACGGCTCACAGCCAGCAGGCAATGCATGCATGCTGACCTGCTGCTCTCCTCTGGTTAGGATTTCAGCCATCCTTTTGCAGACTGGGGGTTCATTCTGTCCTCCTTAAGGAAGAAGGCAGATTGAGGTTGCTTTACCTGGTGCCCACTTCCCAAGGACACACAGTGACACTCTTCCGTTGTCCTGGAACACACCTGGTCATTTACGCCAGTGGGACAGCAAGTCATTTAGGAGGGGCTTGGTGCTCACACTGCTCCATTGTGCAAAGACTCCAAGTATTAAAATCACTATAAATCTCTGCAGATACGCCTGTTGGAGAGCAAGAAGTAGTAAGGCTGGCTTTGCTTTGGGAATGTTTGTTAACCTTTGACAAGCTCTTCTTTGATCAGAAAATACCTTTAGGTAACACTGAGAGGTGGTTATACACAGGTCCCGAATATTTCTTACTTTCTTTTTACTTTTTTTCCCCTAATTTAGCTAATTCGACTACATACAGGTAAAGAAATGTGACTCTGAGAAAGTCTGCAGGTGGAAGGACAGAGAGGTTTTGCAATTTAAGATCACCTGTTGAAGCTCATTGTGCCAGATAAATGTCCTCAAGGTTTCCATTACAAAGCAGAGCCTTGCTCTGTGGGGCTACTGGTGATGTATTTCCTATATGAGTTAGACTGAGATCAGATTTAAGCATCCTAAAGCATTTCCCGCCCTCCAGAGGAGGGATGTATGTATTAGAGTGTTGCGTTTTAAGTCCAGGAGTCCCTCTCTGCTCTCACTCTGCCTCGTTTTCTAGAATCACAAGCAGCCGATTAAACGGGCTTTACAAGTTAATGGCTTTCGTTCTCAGTTAAATCTGATCATCCATCATACTTGCAAGCAGAAGAGGCACTGCACGCATGACTGAATCCAAGCAACCGCAAAACAGCCTGGAAATCCCCAGCAAAACGTCAGCAAAGCCTTTAGCGCGAGGTTTGCTCCGAGATGGCAGCAGAGGGTGCTGCCTCCCCAGGGCAGGCGGGGGAGATCTGCAAGGCTCAGAGCCACCCAGGCAGCGAGCATCAGGGCTCACTTCTGTTTCATCTATCCACTTATGTGTATTTTCTGGG
This sequence comes from Aquila spilogaster, assembly GCA_024606505.1. Taxonomy (NCBI): domain Eukaryota; kingdom Metazoa; phylum Chordata; class Aves; order Accipitriformes; family Accipitridae; genus Aquila; species Aquila spilogaster. The sequence goes on from JANHGO010002364.1 coordinate 8,254, forward strand.
CCAAAATAACAGTTCCCGTTTAGTGATGCTTGGCTTGCACGGTGAGAGTAACCACATACAGACCAGTGTTCGTATCTGTCCCTGCTTTGGGGGAGGTTGGGAGAGGATTGTGCATCAGGAGAGGTCTAAACTCGCTGTTAGAGCATTGCCTTGGTGCTCAATAGATGGGTTTTCCTCCCAGTTCGGGTACGAGCAGATAGCTTGAAGGTGACAGATTGCTCCACCATTGAGTGCTGTAATTGCTCTGCTTTTAGGACACATTCTGTTCTTCTCATCCCTTGCTATGAAGCAGCATACACAGTTTTTTTTCCCATCAGGGACTTTCTGTATCATCCCAGGTGGGGATGCCAGGCTGGTGCTTCTGCTGCCCACAATAGGACTCTTTTGCCCCCTACCCCAGGTGACAGCTGCTCCATCAGCACGACCCGAGCCCACAGCTTTCCCTGTTCTCAGCTGAACGATGACATTTCCAAGCAGCAGTTCTTGGAGCCAGCCCCATTCCCACTGCTATCCCTCATCCCAGGCTGCACAGAGAGAGCGACCGAGGCAGGATGTGACCCATAGATGGCAGTGGCCTTCCACCACCGCTGTTTTGGGGCAGCGCATCTGCCGGACATGAGTAACCCAGCGCATCCCTGGGGCTGCCAGCACCACCCACGGCCCCGCGGCTCTTGTGTCACCTCTGGGCGACGGAGGTGGGTGGCCGAAGCTGTCACCAGCAGGCTGCAGGTCCTCGCCATGGACTGTGCTGTCGTGCTGCGCACCTCATGAGGGAGCACTTTAATAATCTGCTGCCTGCAATGTGGGCAAGCAGCAACAGGAGGCTCTCAGCCTCCGACGCAGGGATGTGTGTAGGTCGATCGGTTCGCATCAAGCTCCTCTGGTTTTGCTGTTTTCACTCAGATAGCTCAACCTGCCCCAGAGCTTTGCAACGGCACACACACAGTGCTCAGACTTTTCCCCTTCTCTCAGTCCGAATGTAGAATGCGTTACGGCTCGAGAAGCCGCCCTTCTCCTTTTTACGTCCCTTCTGTTAGCATCTCAACAAGGATACAGACTTCGTTTTACCACTGGATGAGCTGGCAGCGAAACATGCACTGGGATGTGAAGGTGGCTGTGCACCGGTGCAGGGGTTTGGGGGTCCCTTCCTGTCTTCTCCCCGGAGCAGCAGATGGCAGTTTTGTTGGCGCCCAGCTCTGTGCCGATGCGCTGTGCGCTGCTGGGGATCTGGTTCTGGCTGTGGGCAGTAAGCCCTGTGGAAAATTTCAGCCTTCCGGCCGGAAGATAACCACTAACAGAGTTCAGGAGAGAGCAGTAAACTGGTGAGGAGCTGGAGGGACTGGTTTGTGACAAAAGGCTGAATCAGATGGTGGGGAGGGGCTGGAAGATGCCCAAGGAGGGAGAAAGATTTTCTAGGGGACATCAGCAGGTAACTAATTAACTCAAGGGATGAAAGAGAGTGGAATTAGAGGATGCCTGTCAGATGAAACCACCGTCCTGCTGAGCTCTCAGTGCGTTTCTATAGCCCTGGGAGAAGTCCCATCACCAGGACCACAGCAGTGGGAAAAGGCCCAAGGAGGCGGCCTTGTGTTGACCCAGGGGATGAGCTGCATGGAACTGTGATCATTTCTGTGCTGGACCATCAGCCCAAGATTTTAGTGACTTGTGTTTCTCCCCCCATAGATTACCTGTACCCCACTTTGGCTGCATTGTCTTCTCTGTTTCAATTTCTCTGCACGGTGCTGCTCTCACACAGGAGTTAGAGGATGTTCAGTATTGTGCTGAGGACTGCGTGAGATCTCTGTTGGTAACCATCAAACCAGACTCTCATTCTAGTGCAATGTTCTGTTCTTTTTCACTTATGCTGTTCTGGGAATTGCTCCCTCCCATGATCCCACCTCCACTCCCAGCAGGAGCACAGCATTGTGTTGGGAAGTTCCTTCCCCAGAGCACTCATTGAGGGATAAAAGCAGAGGGGATCTTATTCTGAAAGCCATCACTGGGGCATTTGCCTCGCTTATTGACAGAGGTGTTCAGCATTCCCTGCACCCCGTGAGTCCATACCACTGCAAAACAAGTTTTCCAGGCGTCCCAAACTTTCCCCTATTGGATCCAGACCCGCAATCCCTCTCGCTCCTCTTTTGGATTGGCCCCACATGTACAGATTTACCCCGGTCTGAGGGAGAGGGCGGCACAGCAGCTCACACCCCTGCCTGATTTTGCAAACCCACGCTTGCATCCCGTGCTGTGGGCACAAGTGCACGAGTGCCCAGCTCTCGTGTTCTGTTGTGCATGCTCCCGCTCCTGGGCCGGACGGGTTCTCCACCTCCACGGCCGGGTAAGAGTGCTGCAGCATCCGGTCGGTGTCGTGTAAAGCTCTCAGCTCTTCCCTTACTCCACCACCTCCTCCCACGCGTGGAGAGATGCTGCCAGAACGCCAGAGGCGCGGCAGCGGGGAGCCGGGCTCGCTCTCCTGAGCTGGGAGACAGGCAGACAGAGAGCGCTGGGAGCAGTCAGCGGGACGAGGAGAGCCAAGGCTGCCAGGCAGACCCAGACAATGTGCAGTCAACAGGCAGAGCTTCTGTCCTGCCCAGACGGACAGATGGAGCCTATCAGGCTGGGAAGAAGAGATAACCAAGGCTCCTCGGGCAAAGGAAAGGGTATGGCAGGGGGAAGCGCTGCTTGTGCTGTCTTGCTCCTGCAGTGAAAGCAGTGATGCGGTGCAGTGGGAGTGAGCCCTCGATGCAGGCTGCCGTCTGCTGGGTGGAACACGGGCTGGGGACCGCTGGCATGGGGAGGTGGCTGCTGCTCCCAGCTCATCCCGCAGCGGCCGTGCAGGAGGTGCTCCTCCTGCCTCTGTGACACAGTTCTGCAGCAGCTAGGACGAAGCGAATTCCCTGAATTCCTTGGGGTCTTCACATGCTGTTCCTGTGCACGTGATAATCGGGCCCATTTCAAGTTGGGAATCCCCAGTGAACAAGAAATGCATCTATCAGGAGTGTTACTGAGCAGACACTGAGGGCAAGGCCCCATCCTCTTTGGCCAGCAGCCCCGCAGCTCCCACAGGCACAGAGGGGTTTGGCTTGGTCAGTGGATTTCTGCCTGGGAGTTCTCCCCATGGAGCCGGCTGGTGCAGGAAGCTCTGCTGATGATTCAGCAGGTGATGCTGTGCTTTCTGAATCACTCCCCAGGCGGGCCAGGATGGGGGAGATGGTGCCAGTGGAGATGTTCTCAGCCAGACCAGATCCAAACCTGATGGCTTAGGTCATTAACTGCCCTATGACAGCTGAGGATGCTGTTTATCCAGAACTGATAAGAGGAACTGCTGTGCGGCTGCTATGCTCCATCCCAAGGCGGATTTGTTTCAGCTGGAGAAGGGCTGTGTGTTTGCAGTCAGTGCAGGTAAAGGGCTTCAGGGCTTTTTTTCTTGGCCATCCACTGAGAAAGACGCGTGTTCTTGGTCACATTGAGGGATAAATACTGATAAAGCTGTGCATTAAATGTAGGGTTGTGCTTGGGCCACCTCAGAACAGCAGTCAGAGAGCAGAGTACCTAGGTGACAGTGTAGTAGTGGTAAACAGGACTTAAATGAGGATGTTTTCTTGTTGCCTGTGTTCCTTGGGAGCAGGAGCACACCAGCTTTCAGGATCTGCCATGGTCCTGGCACAACTGTCTGCTAGATCTGTAGGCAACGTTCACTGCTGATAACAAATTCCCAATTCCTATTCAGGTCAATGGAATCACATTGGCTTCAGCCAGCAAGACTGGGCCTGGGCTTCTGCTAGGTAAACCCTCCAGAGCACTGGTTTTGCTGGGGTTGCTGGCTGGGCCTTCAGCTCTTCCCTCCCCAGCTGTGATCACACATGAATAGAGAACTGTCCTTCATCACCTCTGGTTCTCAGCAGGCTCAGGCACTGAGCAGAGGACTCCAACTGCCTCAGGTCCGGCCCATTGCATTGCTTTCATGGTGAAATGTTCTTATACCCCAGGAGCAGAGAGCTCAGAGCCTCGGCTGCTGTTAGCAGCAGGGCCAAGAGCTCTGAACTCCAAACACCCTTTCCCTCTGTAATTATGATTTATTTTTAGGTGTCCCTTCCTTTTACTATTTCGAGCCTGCATCCTCCGCAGAGTAAACCGGAGAAGGTGCACTGAGCCGAACCCGCTGTGTTTGGGAAGCAGTAAAACGAGGCTTCTAAACTGGGAGCAGAGGCGTAGGAGCCATTGGCCGGGGCTGGCAGGGAGCCCTGGCACAGCGCAGACCGCAGCTCTCCCCATGCAGGGCAGCAGGTGAGGGGGCTGCAATGGGGATGAGCTGGGGGCTGCAATGGGGCTGGGGCTGGGGCTGGCCTGCAGGAATGGTGTGGTCTTTTTGCTGAGCAGGTGGATGTGCGCCCTGTGGACCTCAGCTGGGTCTGACCCCAGGGTGATTGGAGTCGAAGGACCTGGTTTTGGTCCTCCATGTGCAGAGCTTCGTGGCTTTAGTGATGGGCTCTGCTCCATCTTTGGAGTACCTGTGGTTGTCCCAACTCTGCAGAGCTGCGCTGAAAACGGAGCTTCTCTTTCTTTAAAGCCACTTTCAAGTCCCTCCATTTTGCATTTGTCTTTACATGACCTGGTAATGTAAGCTTGCCACATCCACTCTGTGGATTGATTGACACTTTGTGGGTTGATTAACACTTTGTGGATTGATTAATACTTTGACAGTGACAAACAGCAGCAGTGGACCACGGGAGCTCCTGGCTGGTCACATCCAAGCCCTGGGGAGGCTTTACCCATTAGTCTTTCCCACATCCCTGCAGCACAGAGGCTCATTTCACAATGCTACCACCACCAGCTGGTGGTAGGATGAACCTGACTTCTCCCAGCTGCTCTTGGCTAAGCCAAACGTCTTATTGTGCTGCCTCTCAGGGCTGATAAATGGTTATTCACCCCTGATCCCTCTGGAGATGTTCTCAGAGTCACTAGGTCAGCCCTGGCTTCTAGAGAAGCCCTTGCTGCTCAGCTCAGCTGCAGGGGGTCAATGCTGGAGTCCCTCCACTGTGTTTTGCTGCAGTGTGGCACTGAGGGACATGGTTGGGCATGGTGAGGATGGGTCAGTGCTTGGACTCGGTGATCTTGGAGGTCTTTTCCAACCTCTACGATTCTATGAGTTCTGGCCATCCCAGTGCTGATTCTACCCTGCCTGCTGAGGGAATCACCTCTGCAAAGACAAGGAGAGAAAGCGAAGAGGTGCTGAGCTGCTTTTGCATTTCCCCAGGCAACGTTCAGGCTGAAGGAGCCCCTCACTCTCAGCACCTCCGGAGCACCCCACGTTGCAGCTGCCTCCCATGGAGCAGCCCGGACGCTGCTGCATCTCGGCCCGGGTGCAGCTCTGTCCCGCTGCTGCGTTGACCATCCCTCCCTGCTGCAGGCTCTGCCAGTTCCAGGCTCTGGAGCCGCACGCAGACAACAGCGGGGCCTGGGAGAGCGGATTTACCATTGCAGATGGTTTCAGTTAGCGCTCAAGACACATTAAAGCCAGCAAAGGTTTATATTTAGCCGGTCTTCTTTAAGAGGAAAGCCTTTTATCCTCCTGGCTGGTCATCCATCAAGCCCTTGGGAGGGCGGGGTCGTGTCTCCAAATAGATCCCACGGACAAGCAGCCACTGTGAAACCACATTTCCTCCTGGGAGGGCCCTCCAGAGACGGGCGCTCTGCGGCGCGGCCATGGGTCGCCAGCCCTGGGCTGGTCACGGGAGCTGGCAGCAGCACAAATCGGGGGCAGGGATGCAGCCAGCCCGGGCACTGTCTCGGCATCGTGGCATTTCAAGTGCCTCACAGCCCCGACCCTGAGCTTCTTGCTTCTGCAGCCTGGAATGGAAACCGCAGCTGGAATGGCTGTAGCCAGAAATTAACGTTTGGAGCTGAGCTCAGCGTGGATCCGGCAGCTCCTGGGGCGTAAAGCTCAGCTGGAGGGACAGCAGTTGCACCGCTGTGATGGAGTCCAGAGGGATGTCCCTGCAGATGGGGGTCTGCTTAGCGGGGCTGCAAGCTGGCTGCTCCCAGCCTCACTGGCATCGCAATTGAGGCAGCAGCTGAAGGGAAGGTGCTGACAGCAAGGAAAGTTAAATAAGGAAATGCCAGGATAATGAAATGCCAGGATAATGAAGTGCCCAGATAATGAAACGCCAGGCAGCTCTGCTGCAAAGGGCCCTGACGTCCCGACTGCATGCTTTGTCACCTCTTACTGCAGCCTCTTTGACAGCTCTGTTGCATTTCCAGAGCTCCAGGTAGCACAGATGCATCCCTGCAGTGTGGGCCTTCAAAACCAGCGGGCACGGTGTTCCTCTCAGAAGGTTTGTGCCCTCCTGGCATCGCTGGGCACTGCTGCAAGAAGCTCCCAGTGCTAATGCTTAATCCATGAGTGGGAAAAATTCAGGGAAGGAGAAACCTGCTGTCAAGGACAGGAAAAGTTACTTGGCTGGGAGCTCCTTTTACTCACGCCAGTATAAATTTTAGTGGATTTACTTTGGGTTTACATTGGCATTGGTGAGAGGGGAGTTGGACCCTGTTTCTGAGTTTCACAGCCCTTGTGAGAGCATGAGTGCATCGGATCATCATCGTTCCCTTGGCTGTTCTGCGGTCTGTGTGTCACTGATGTTCTAATTGCCACAGATGGATCAGGAACCCCGCACTGTCCCCCTTGGTTGCAGCGGTTGCAGTTCCCAGCAGCACAGCGCTCTGCCCCAGCACCGGCAAAGGGCGATGGTGTTTTAGGCTCTGCAGACACTGATGTCCTGAGGACATGGGGTAAATCAGAGCCGTGGGGCAGCAGGACCCATCTGGAACAGCACTGCTGATCCTAAAGGGCTTCCATCCCCTGGGAAACCGCCTGGGCACTCGGGAGGGGCTGTGTGTGTGCAAGCAAAACCAGTTTGGAAGTGGAACCAGTCTGAGATTAAGCCATTTCCTTTGCTCTCTTTCCAAGAATGAACTTTATTTTTCCAGTTGATCTGAAACGGAATATTGGGATGTTTTCTTTTTTTTTTTTCCCTTGTGTCTGGACGCTGTCCCAGAAAAACACAGAAAATGAAACATTCCGTTTTCTTCCCAGTGAGAAAGTTTCTTCTTTTCTGGGAAGAGGTGCAAGGGTCGGACCAGAGCTCCGCTCGTCCTTGTTTTGTGAGGAGCAACTGCAGATAGGAAACGCATCTCCGGGCCACGCAGCAGCTGTCTGCTGAGGAAGGCTATGGGACGAGGATGTCAGAAAATGAACATGCCGCGTTCTCGGCTCTTGTGTCTGGAAAATGTGTTCATCCGTGACAGCTCTGCACATTGGGAGCCCTCCGGATTGCAGCGCCTCTGTGCTTTGGAGAGGAGAAAAGGGACGGTTCACACAATGGAGGAGATGGGGAGATGCACAGGAAGGAATGCGTTGAATTAACTCTCACTTGACCAAGCAGTGCTTTGGTTCTGGATGCCCAACACCAAGTGGGTGCCGCAGTGGGGTTGTAAGGAGCAGCTCTGTCTCCTGGGGACCACACAGGGCTGCGGTGATGCTTTCTGGGGGAGCTCCAGCTTCTTCCTGCCCTGGACCAATTTGCCAGGGCAGTGGAGTGGAAGGGGCTGACGGTTCTGTTTTGCTCCCCACCTCCACTCCCCAGCTTTGAAGACCTCCCAGTATGTAACCCAAGCCCAGAGCTGTGGTGACAGACGCTGCTGGGGAGGAACTTGCAGTCTCCGAGGCTCTAACCGCCCCAGGAACCACCTCTTCATCCCCACAAATTACAGGCTCCTGCCTGCCCTGGAGAGATGAGCAGGCACCATGCAGAAAGGAGCTCACGATGGGAAGTATCCAAGCAGATGCTCAGGGGTTGTAGGTCCCTCCCAGGCCCCCCAGAGCTGGGAGGTGGGAGTTTGCATCACTTCTGCCAGCAAGCTGCAACCCTGCATCCCTGCGGGCTGTGCATTAGTAGATGTGCAGCACATAAGTGTCTTGTGGTTAAGGGATTGTGCTGCATTCAGGGTTCAAAGCCCAACCATGGACTCGTCCCCATGCCCAGTTCCCACCTGTGAAACAGAGTAATAATGCAGCTTCTGCGTTGCTGTAGATCTAGATGAGGGGATTGAGTGCGCTGTCAGTAGGATGGCACTGAGCTGGGAGGAAGCATTGAGCTGCCCGAGGGTGGGAAGGCATTCCAGAGGGACCTGTGTAGGCTGAAGCCAACTGTATGAGCTTTGGCAAGAGCGAGTGCTGAGTCCAGCACTTGGGTCACAACAACCCCCTGCAACGCTGCAGGCTTGGGGCAGAGCGGTTGGGAAGCTGTGTAGAGGAGAAGAATCTGGGGGTTCAGGTTGGATATCAGGAAAAATGTAATCTCAGAAGAGTGGTGAGGCATCGACATGGGCTGCCCAGGGTGGTGGGGGAGTCCTCATCCGTGGAGATGTTCCAGAACTGTGGAGATGTGACACGCGAGGACATGGTCAGTGGGCATGATCGCATGGGTTGGGGTTGGGCTCGGTGATCTTAGAGCTCTTTTCCAACCTTCATGGCTCTGTAATTCTATGATTCCAAGGCCCAGGTCTTCAAATGTGTTCAGGCTCCAACCTCTCACTGCGTTCCAAGGATGTGGACCTGAGTTCTTCGGATGGCGGCTTTCCCCATTCCGTGTATTGCACAATGGGCTCTTCCCTCACTAAGCAGCTACGGTCAGAAAAATACCCCCAGTAAATAATAACACAGAACCAGCAGCTTTGAAAGCAGCAGGAGGCCCTGCTGAGTGTGCTTGGTGGCAATGAGTGAGAACACACCGCAGGCAAGCTGAGATGCTTCGCTGACTTTTCTCCTGGTGGTAGACAGCACTGCTCATCGCTGAGTTCAGCTCAGGTCCCCTGCAAGCCGCCCCGTGCACTGGGAAGCTTGGAGGAGGAAGGAATGGTTAATAAGGGCAATGTCCCAATGAGGCGGTGGAGGAAGGCTGCAGATGCTCATAAATACTGCCCTGCTTGTCAGAAATGCTGTTCCTCTGCTTTCATTGCAGCCCCTGATTTATGAGTTGGGCTGAGTGCCAGGCAGGAGCGCACACCTTCACACGGCACAGTCAGCAGCACGCTGCACGAACCCGCTCAGATCGCTGCTGTCCCGTCACTCTGAGGATCTGCAGGCCGCCTAGATGGGCTTTACAGGCTCCGTTTGGACAACATTCTCACCGCAGGTTGGACTTCTCTCAGCTCTCAGCCTGCCTGCCCATCTCCTTGCAGCATCTCACCACACTTTGCCCATGCGTTCTCAAGGAAGTGTAGGAAGCACACGAGCAGTGGTCTGTACTCCAATACTCCAGATATTACAGCATTCGCAGATATCTGAGTTAGTTTTAAGCTATTAAGGGGATAAGGTATCGTTTAGTGCAGGTGTTTGTGCTGAGGTCATCCCAGTCTATATCCACTCTCTAAGTCCAGTGCCATTGTGAAGTCATGTTGTAGACACACAATCAGTGAAAGATGTTTTCAGTTGTTCTCAGGGAGGGTTTTTCAGTGTCAGCAGGGGCAGGTGGACACTGCACACTTGGGAAAACCCTCTTGGTTTCTCACCAACGGAGCTGCACTGGTTTGAGAATTGGATGAGCTTCACGGCTGCCTGTGGCTCACTGACTGCATACGCAGGGAAGTCTGCCGGCCTCAGCGACGGGTAAACATCAACCAAACAGCAAGAAACGAGAGCTTGGCCTTCTTTGTGTTGGAGTGGGTCCTGGCACAGCGATGTGTGGAAGGAACACCAAAAGAAACCCTCCATCCACACCTGAGTAGGACTCACCAACAAAGCTGAGCAGAACGCGGGGCAGCGCCGTCTGCTGACTCCAGCCACACCAAATTGACTCCGAGAGATGGCCAACCTGCCACATCCTTCAGTAACATGTGCTGGTTTAATTACCTTCTCTGCTTACGATTTGCAGTAGTTACATATGCATAAAACGCACTCCCTGTGCCACACCATTTGCACAGTTGAGTGAGGAGCACTTTTCCTCCGTGTCCCTCTGGGCTCACCCTCGAGCACACTTCCTCCATGGGGAGCAGCCCACCAGGGCTGGCGACGACTGCGCTGAGTGTCACTGAGTCATCGCTACCAGCCACATCCATATTCCCCTTTCTGTTTGCCAATGCACGTTTTATTTAGCAACGGGCATGACTCACCCATGGGATGATGACAGTGGAGAGATGGAGTGATACTGGTGGTTAATGCTCGTTTTCTTAGGGCCGAACGCTTCCTCTGCTTCTTTGCTTACATCACAGCTGCAGCATTGGGTTTGCCATTTATCATTGCCCCAGAGAGGGACATATGGATGTACATAAGGATGCACACAGCAATGCAGGGAGAGAAGGAAGCATCCCACCGTGCTCCTGTGGCTGAGCCTCAGCCAGAGCTGTGCAACCTTCGTTACAAAACACGAAACTGGGCTGAACTTCCCGGGTTTCAGGTTTCACATCATGCTTTGGGATGCGGCCAGGCACCTCGAGCCGGGACTGGGGGATTCTGGGGGGTGACTTCCAGCAGCTCTGGCAATGTTGACGGAGTCCTGCAGGTTTTCATGTTCGCCTTAGGACTCCCATTGCTGGACATCAGCCTCTTGAATGTGCACCTTCTGTAAAGCGACATCAAGCCAGCAAGATGTGAGCTGTCCCAGAGCTCAATAAGCACTCAAAATCCAGATTCTAATGTGCATTCTGCTGAAGAAAAAAAGGAGTCAATCAGTAACTAATTTTATATTAACAATTAATTTTGTAGAAACACCCAGCGTTGATTGTGCATTTTGCCTGGTAGACTGATGGCATCAGGTTGAGAGGATGGGAGCCCATGTTTGTATGTGATTTGTAGTTCTTAAATAACATAACAGTGTAGAGTGGAGTTGCATCCACCTAAGAGGGCTCAGGAAGGACGTGTGCTTTCATCAGAACGAAAGCATTTTCCTGATGTCAGCTGTGCATTTGTTACGAGATGCTTCGTTTGGTTTTATCACATCTGACCTCATTTTACTTTGGTTCTTATATTTAAATGCCATTTTATCCACCTATTCTATCAATAGCTGTGCTTTATATTTGCATATATTGCACAATGGCTCCATTTATATCACGTTCTGATGTTATGGAATGAGAAGCATCCAGGGAAAGTAATTTCGATACCCAGAACCCATGTTTTTTCAGGGATGGATGGCACAGTTTGGTTTGGGGTGTAGTTTGGACGTCCCATGCGATGGAAATCTGGTCTCCTTCACCAAATGCAAGCATTGCAGGATCTGCTTGGGTGCAGTAGGTCTTCGCTCCTTCTGATGCCTGAACCCCCAGCACTCCATCTCACTCACGGTGAAGGTGTTTGCCCCACTTCCCCCACAGAAGCAGAGCTGCCTGGGAGCTGTTCCTGACATCACAGTCGAGAGGTCCCCATCTCCACCGAGAGCTCGGGGTGACAGATACAACTCTCCCGTAGCTTTGTTCCTCTTCACACTACCTGCAGTGGCTCCTGCCCTCCTTCCCCAGACCCTGCAAAGCACTCCCCTTTGATGCCTCTCTGCTCTGAGCTACTTCAAACAGCCCGGGAGGGTGGTTCAGCCCCGCTGGTAATTACACCCTTCTGCAGCTCACTGGTGCTGGAGCCCCTTTGAAGTGAATTTACCACCCAGCCTCGTCGCCAGGAGCCACACGCACGCACATACCATGGAGTTCAGCCTCCCTACCAGCTCTGCCCTAGGGGCCCTATGGGAAGGTGGGAGTGGACGGGGGACAAGGAAACAAGATGAATGAGGGCTTCCAAAAAAAAAAAAGAAAAAGCTCATAAACCATCTCCCAGATATTTCATTAACCCTTCGAGTGGCCAAGCATGTCCTGGTGGGGTCTGTGCATGTGCAACCAGGCACTTCAGCTCCTGAGCAAAACCAGACCATGCCAAGAAGAGCTTCATCAGTTGGAACTCTTCATCTGTTGGAGGGAATCAGGAATCTCTCCCTGATGCTGGCCCTGCTGAGCTCCGTCCCCAGCACAGGGAACTGCCCTTGGATGGACACATTCTCCATCAGCTCTGCAGGCAAAGAGCTCCTATTGCTCCCTTATAAACTGGGGAGAGTCGCGATGATCATGCGGGTTGTGATGCTCAGAGATCCTGCTTGTCATTAGCAAGTCATACCCCTACTTCCATTTGTGGTTTTGTCCTATCGTTTCATTTACGTACCTTAAATATTTGCATGCAGAGTCTGAGGTTATGCTGTGTTATTGTCTCTGCCTGCCCTTCTGAGCAACGGGCTCTGATTTCACCCCCAACGGCGCAGAAGTGGGGCCATCCAAACTTGAGTTTGATGCAATAGCGATGGGCTTTTCTCTGCAGGCAGCTGAGCTCCAAGCTGCAGTATAAATGCGAAGAGCAAAGGAGACCCAACCTGGAATGCCCCAGTCCTCACCTGAGCACCTTTAGATATGGCTGAGCACCGCTGGCACCTGTTCATCTGTGGGAAGCACTGAATACCGACCACATCCCATGGACTCAACAGAATTGGAAGCAATGTCTCTGAAGCACCTGGCACCAGCTGCTCCCAGAGACAGGAACCGGAGTGAAACGGGCTCTTGTTGGGACGTGGAGATGTCCATGCTCCGTCTGACCAGGCCCCCCACCCCCTCTTGCTTTGTTTGGTGAAGATCACAAACCTGGCTGTTTATCCTCTCTTTGGCTGAAGCCAAGCCTCTCCCTGATTACAGACACAGACCAATTTCTTTTGGCTCAGGAGCCACTCGGTTGTGCCCTGGCAGCCCTCCTGGAGCCACAGAGACAACTGCGCACCCCTCCTCCCCACTCGCCACCACCTTAATCACCAAGGCTGCCATCAGCAGTGCCCAAACGTGCAATTGTCTGGCAGACACACCACTGCTCTGAGGCTGCTGAGGGGCAGATGGAGGGAGCAAAGGCAGCTGTGGGTGAGCTGCAGCCCTTGGTTTTTCATCTCCAAGAACAGCGCGAGCACCACCACGTAGTGCAGAATCGCCTTTGTTAGCAGCTGGCATTCCAACAACGTAGGTTTGTCCCAGCTCTTCCCATTAAGCTGGGACTACTGGGGCAACTCGCTGTCATTTGGCTTTTAAAGGACTTCATCTTCCTGAAACTGCGGCTGAAGGGTTTATCAGAGAGAGCGTGAATGGCAATAAACTCAGACATTTTGGTGGAGATAATGTGACATAGCAAAATAGTTTGAGGAGAAGGGCCACGTGGTCATTGTCATCTTCCCATTGCCCTTGGGATGGGTTTTGTAGCCCATAGTTTCTGTTTGAAAGCTGCAACGCAGCCATGCAGAAGACAGGTCCTACCCGAAACGACAGGTCCCGCCTCTCCCATATAGGACAGCAGCATTTTGGGGGGTTTCCTACCAATGTTAAGGCCAAGCTGGTGAACCCCTGCACTCCTTTGAATTGTAAAGCTCTGGATGAGCCTGAAACTGATTTGAATTGGTTTTAGTAAAACCAAACATCAGCACATTGATTAACAGATGTCTTCCTGTGATCCTGATCAGCACTGCCCACGGCGCCACCAAAGACACTTCAGTATTCGCTGGCTCATTTAACACCAGTATATAAAGATAGGCTCAAGCCAAAATCCTGATTCCCTTGAATGTGAACATACTCTGATCTGTACTGGACAGCTTGGGGCCATCTCAGGTTGCTGTATTTTATTTGCCTGTCCAATGAGTTTGCTTCCTTAAAGGAGATACTCCATTGGGATGAGACAAAATGAGAGTCCCCTGCTTGGAGGAGCGGTTTGAAAGCGGTACGATAAAGGTCCATAAAGTGAAGTTTGCCTCAAAGTGGGGTTTTGTTGCTCACAACGCGAGAAGGAGAGGGCACCGAATGCAATTGTCAGGCACACATCAAAACAACAAATGGGAGATTTCCGCTCTTGTTCCTGATCCTGGGATGACATCAGTGCTTGAAATTGATAAGCGTGTCACTGAGGTCGGGAGCTCTCGAGGACTGCTTTGCTTATAGGCAGCAGCAGTATCTGTGTTTGGCCCTCCTAGGCATTATTGCAACACGCCACTGGCTCTCGTGGATGGCACTGAAGCAAGAAGGGTGGCTTCAACCGTTCCACAATTGGGACACACTGGCAAACAAAATGCATTTCCAAAGCTATGGAAAGAAGCTCTTCATTGAGAGGCACCATAAAGTCAAGTCAGCAACACCGGGGGAGGAGGAAGGCAGGGCGCAGGGATTGCAAGAGGGGTTGGGAGGCAAAACAAGGGCAGGGACACAGAGGGGTGGAGGTGACAGGAGCCTGCAGGGTGGAGACTGGCTTAGGCAGCAGAACCACTTCCAGTGTTGTTTGCTGCACTTTGCACACCTGAGCTTTTAGGAGCCTCCTGCTTGCAGGGAAAGCTGTGGTGGCATATGGTGAGCCAAGCGGGTGCAAGGTGTGCATCGTGTTCCCTGCTGGGGGAAGCTCTCTTGTTCTGGTTGCTTGCAGACTTTGGGAGGGGAGGCCATCAGCAAACCGTGCACACCTCTCGAAGTGCAGATGTGCTGATCCCCTTTCTGATCTGATCCCTGATCCCAAACCTGCTGACATCCACTGTGGGAATTCCACCTTTCCTTCTAGCTTGTCCTCAGGTCAGCCCTCTTTGTTTGTGTGCCTCTGTGTGCTCCTAAAGGAAAAAGATCATAGAATCGTAAAGGTTGGAAAAGAGTTCTCAGATCCCCAAATCCAACCCCAACCCATCCCATCATGCCCACTAATCATGTCCCCATGTACCACATCTCCACGGCTTTTGAACACCCCCAGGGACAGTGACCCCACCGCTCCCTGGGCAACCTGTGCCACTGCCTCACCACTCTTTGGAGAAGAAATTCTTCTTAAGATCCAACCTGGACCTCACCTGGCTCAACTCGAGGCCACCACCTCTTGTCCTATTGCTAGGAAAGTGTAAAATCCTCATGAGGGGAATGCCAAACCTTCATGCCCTTGGTAGGCTCCGGGAGAGGCACGAGAGACAGAGCTGGATGAAGCTCTGGGTGGTGGTCATGTACTGCTCTGCAGCTGTTGGTGGCTGATAAAAGAGAAACAGCCAAAAGTGGTGTGGAAGCCCAACAATGATGTGTGCTCGGGGTGAACACAATCCTGACAGCTCAGGATCACCCTGACGTCAAACCAGTGCCCTCCTGCAGCACGGCCACACCAACCTTAATTCCTTTCACTTGTCTATGGGGTGAAAAAGTGCTGTTTTCACAAAGCACAGCTGCGAGATTCACCATGTGCCACCCCATCACAGAACCGTAAAACATTCTGAGTTGGAAAGGACCGTGGGGTTGGAAGGGACCTCCAGAGATCATCGAGTCCAACCCCCCTGCAAAAGCAGTCTCCCTGCATCAGTTTGCACAGGTTGGCATCCAGATGGATCTTGAATATCTCCAGAGAAGGAGACTCCACCACTTCCCTGGGCAGCCCATTCCAGTGCTCTGTCACCCTCACCATGACGAAGTTCTTTTGCATATTGGTGTGGAACTTGCTGTGCTCCAGTTTATGGCCATTTCCCCTTGTTCTGTCCCTACGGATTGCTGATAAGAGGTTGGCCATATCCCCTTGTCTCCCACACTTAAGATATTTATAGACATTAATCAGATCCCCTCTCAGCCTTCTTAAGGCTGAACAGCCCCAGGTCGCTCAGCCTTTCCTCGTGGGGAGATGCTACAGGCCCTGTATCACCTCTGTGTCCTCCGTTGGACTCTTCCCAGGAGATCCCTGTCTGTTTTGTACTGCGGAGCCCAGAACTGAGTACAGTACTCCAGGTGAGGCCTGACCAGGGCAGCGCAGAGGGGGAGGATCACCTCCCTTGACCTGCTGGCCACGCTCCTTTTAATGCACCCCAGGATCCCATTGGCCCTCTTGGCCACCAGGGCACACTGCTCATGGCCAACCTGTCGCCCATCAGGACCCCCAGGTCTTTCTCCACACAGCTCCTCTCCAGCAGATCCTCCCCCAACCTGTACTGATACACGTGGTTAAACTATTCAGATCACCTAGCCCAAACCCCACTAAAGCAGGTTCCCAAGCATAGCTTGCACAGGAAAGGTTTTAAATATTCCCAAAGCATCTTTGCACCGCTGCTCCAATCCGGGACCGTGGCAGTGGGTGCACACACAGGAGCTCACCCGTGTGCTGGACCGCCCTTTGACGCACAGCTGAGGATGGACACAGAGCCATCCCCAGCAGCCACCCAGCTCCTCCCAGCCCACCCTACACCCGGGGGCTGCCCAAGGAGCCCCATCCCCAGCAGCACCCTCCCAGCACCGCTCCTCTCTGCCGCGCAGCTCCGTCACCGCTTGGCAGCCGTGGGACGCCGCGTGCCCGCAGGGGTCCATGGGGGTGTGGTGAGCCGGAGACGCCCCGCGTGTTTATTTGGTTCCCCGTTCTGTGGTTTTCCAAAGGTGCCTGCAGGTCTGCAGGAGGATCTGCTGCGAGAGGCGCCTCGCCCTGTTCCCAGCTCCGCTGGTGCTGCGGCCGTGCCCGGGTGCTGGGTTTTGTCTGTGTGTGTGTGTGTCTGTGTGTGTGAGAAAAGCACAAGCAAAGCGTGCGGAGGCAGAGGCACCGTCGCTCCGCTGCAGTTTTGCACAGTTCTGCTGTGCAGCAGGTGGCACCGACTGCCGGGCACCCCGCCACGAACTGTGTGTGTGTCCCTGCCACTGTTTGCTGGAAGATTACAAAGGGAAAGAAGGACTCTCGCGTGTCTTTAGGCTGTCTTGGTAATTGTGAGATCCCCTGTGCAAAGGTGGGGGAGAGTGATGTGTCCAGAGATGGGCTTCGGTGCAGCTCTCCCTGTTTTGTTTCGGGTAGGACCTGTTTTCTGCATGGCTGCATTTGGGCTTTCAAACAGAGGGCTACAAAGCCCATCCCAGAGGCGACGGGAAGATGACAATGACCACATGGCCCTTCTCCCCATACTAGTTTACTATTTCACATTATCTCTACCAAAATGTTTGAGTTTACTGCCATTCTTGCACCACCCAGAGCTGCATTGCACTGCAGGAGGAAGGCCCTGTCTTCCTCTCCTTCTTGTCCTCCAAAGAAATCCATCCCCAAGCACTATCTGTGGCTTAACATAAGGTACAAAACAGATTGATACTTAACAGTTCAATGGTTCCCTCCCCATTGCATGGTGTCCCAGCAGCACTCTGAGGTGCAGACCCTTCTGGGGGGACAGCTTGCACAGCAGCACTGCCTGATAGCTTGGTAACACCTGATCCCCAAACTGAAAACGGAGGAGGAATCCCTGCTATGTGCCATCCGCTGAGCTGGAACATGGCCCTCGCCATGCGGCGGCACTGCTTGCGCTGCCTGGAGCACCAGCACTGCACCACGTACCAGAATGTTGTTCTTCATCAGAACCAGATCTGGGGCCTTTGCCTGGAAGACCCAACTGCTGCCCTGACATTAACGCCATTCAGAGCAGGCACTGTGCTCACTCTGGCTTTTTTCTTGCATTTTCAGCAGCGTGGGACTGTCATTCCTGAGTACGTAGAATCAGAGAACCAGAGAACCATAGGTCTGTAGTATCATAGAAACATGGAATCACAGAACCATAGAAACATAGAGTTACGATTCTATCGTAATTCTATGCTATCATAATTCAAATGGTAGGATCATAGAACCATAGAATCAAAGCATTATAGAGTCATAGAATCAAAGCGTCATAGAACCATAGAATCAAAACACTGCAGAGTCAAAGAATCAAAGAATCACGGAACCATAGAATCACAGAATCATGGAATCAAAGCATCATAGAATCAGAACCACAGAATCAAAGCATCATAGAGTCATAGAATCAAAGCATCAAAGAATCACAGAGTCAAAGAATCATAAAACCATAGGACCATAGAGACATAGAATCACAGAATTATAGAACCATAGAATCATAGAGCTATAAAACCATAGAATCACAGTCATAGAACCACTGAATCATAGAAACATAGAATCATAGGGCCATAAAACCATAAAATCACAGTCATAGAACCATAGAATCGAAGAGTCTTAGAATTTTAGAGTTAAAGAATCATAGAACCGTAGAATCAAAGCATCATAGAACCACAGAACCATAGAACCATAGAATCATAGAATCACAGAGTCGAAGAATCATAGACTCACAGTATCGTAGAACCATAGAATCACAAAACCATCGAATCACAGACTCAAGGCTTTACTATTTGACAGATATTTGTAGCACTAATGAACAAGCATCACACCTGACCAGTCACAGGGCCTCTGGCTATAAGGAGGATCTCCGCTCTATGAACTGCATTAGCAGAGCACTGTGCTGCGAGCCGAATCCTGCCTTGCAGGTTGCACCTACAAAGACTGGAATGGGAAAGAGGAGTGTGAGATGACCTGATCTGTTTTGCTCTGGTTTCTGCCCGCTGATTCGGGGCTGCATGTGCTCCACGTGAGCTGGCAGGAGCTGCTCCTGGGTCACTGTCAGCTGCTCACACTGGGCAGTTACGTGCTGTTTTTATGAATAGACATGCAGAGACATTCCTGGAGGAAGCTCAGCGTGGCTGGGCACTGAGCTTATTGCATGAGTTCAAGTTTAATTTGCTGTTTCTATACATGGACATGGAGAAAGTTCAGCTTGGGTGGACATTCTGACGATGCTGAGATTTGCAGGAAGGCAGATCATAAAGCAAACACTTCACGGGGATGAGGGTGTGAGCAGGGGAAGGTCGGGGAACCCATCAGTGATGACGCAGGAAAACATTTTCCTGTGCTGAAAAGTAGGGAAAAAAACTCCACTATTTTACAGCTCGTTCTTTTCTTCTAACTACCGCGTGGTTTTATTGCACACAGAGCTGCTGAGCACCTGACCAATCCTTCAATCCCCACTGCTCTTTGCTATAAATCATGATTAAGCCCGAACCAGGCACGAGAAACAAAGCGGTTCTTTGGTCTTTTGCCGTGGTGCAGGACTCCCTCGCCACCTCCCTTGGCTTTACACACTGCTTTGCTTTGGACGTGGGACGGGACCCGGCTTAGCGAAGGTCCCGTACTTTGCATCTCGTGTTTCTGCAGCGCCTTTCGGCCGATGAGCGCGAGCACGCTTTGAGAAAATTTATGAGCCAAGCTGTGGTCTTTCAGCGGTGAGTCAGAACAGCATCAGTTTTATTATTCCCACTTGAGAGCCGAGTGGAAGCAGCAGCTCTTTGCGCGGTGTCACGCTGTGAGGCAGCGGCAGAGCCAGAAGCGCAGCCCACAGAGACTCTCGCCGACGTGTCCCCATCCCAAACCACTAAGTGACCCCCGCAGGAATAGCTGCAAACAGGATCCAGGTGACCCTCCGCTGGCAGCCCCTGCAGCCCAACATCCTGACTCCCAATCCCTTTCCTACCCCATGCTCCCACCCACAGCTGGAAATAGTCGGGCAGCCCCGAGCAGCGGCTCCAACACCGCAGCTCCTCCTCTCCCTGCAGAATGTGTCGCGAGGAGAACATCGTGGTCGCCTGCGAGTCGCTTGCTCTTGTCTTTTTTTTGCTCGTTGCCTCAGCTCTGCCCACTCCCAAAGCAGGGCTGCTTTTGGCTCTTTCATCCTTCAACCCATAGCCCCGGCAGCACAGCGGGGGGCTCAGGAAGGCGGTGATGGGGGGCTGATCCCGTTGGTGCAGTATCGGAGCCGAGCGCTGCTCTCCCTGGTGGGAAGCAAAATGACAGACCGCTGCCTCCTTGCAGGCTGCAATTTCATCCTCCCGTTGCGATATTCGCTGCAGTTAATGAGCACCCTCCCTGCTCTGCACAGGCTGCTGTGGCTGGGGAGCGTGTCAGCCCAGGGAGAACGGAGCTTTCTAGGATTCGGGGGAAGGAGGCTCTGGGGCCGGGGATTGGCCGGGAGCTGGGCCAGACGTGACCTGGAGAAGTGGAACTCGATTCAGAGCTCTCCCAGTCCCTCGTGGCCGATGCTCTGCGCTGCGCTGGGGCTGATTCATCTCCCAACTCAGCTTTGAAGTGCTGCAGCACGGCAGACACCGGTTGTGCACAGCAGCCCCGTGTCTCCGCTTCATCCCAGGTCTTTGGGAGAGCTGGTGGGGGCCCGCAGACTTCAATGGGAGCCTGCTTCATTTTGGGAGACCGAGAAACCCATAGCAAAATCCTACCTCCATTAAATTTAATGGCAAAACACCCCTTGACGCGGCTGGGTCGAGGATCCTGTCCTGTTATTTAGTTCTTTCTTGTGCTGCCAACTCTCACATCTCGTGATATTTGCCAATTCCTTCTGGAGCCAGGTTCTGGAGCGGTGCGATGATGTGGGGAGCTGGGCTTTCATTTAAAACCAAGAAGTCCGTTCCCAGCCCTCATTACGGCGGGGCGAACCTGAAAAGCATTAAAGGCTCCAAAGCCAGGAAGCAAAAACAAAGGCTGAAAGCGACGTCTTGATAAATCTTTAAAACCGATCCGTGGTTTGGGGGCACAGCTCGTGGTGTCTCAGCGTTGCTGGGCAGCCCTGCTTTTGGCTTGCATCTCTTGCTCGGATGAGGGCAGCTCTCAGAGCTGACATGTTAAGGAAGGCTTGCTGTGATTTTGACATAGAAGGACACACATCAGGGCCTGGAGAACTGAAGCGCGTGATGAAGGTCCGTGCTGGTCAGCCCAGTGATTGAAGCACCAGCTCTTTCACATCAGTTCCATTCGTCGGTCTCAAAGCATTAGTAAAAGAGAACTGCTATGAACACAGAGCTGGAAGCAGGATTGAGGCATCTCGAGTCTCGCCTCCGAGTGTTGTTAATGATACCATTAATAGTAATTGCTTATAATTAATCGCTTCAGATTCGATCACGATGATCGGCGTGTTGGGAAAGGAAGAGGAATGCACCTTCCAGCTGTAGTGCCGGGGATGTGGAGCAGGAAAGCCTTCAGCCATTCCCAGTTCAGAACGCAGCCCATAGGCAGTGCCCTGCAGTGCTCCCTCGTGTCATTCGCTTTTTGTCTGTGGTTTCCCCGCAGCCCAGTGACTGCTGCAAGGTCAATAGGAGCACTGCAACGGGTGATGCGATGGACAGTGGGGTTAACAGCACGGCATCCCAGTGCCTGGGACAAAAAGGGATGGAAAGGCCCCCGGCCTGGGGGGCAGGTGTCCTGCGATGCTTCCTGAGTGCTGGGGACAGCACAGCTGAAGGCACGAGGAAGCAGCTGGGACAGCTGACAACTCGGGCAGCCTCACATATTCCAGGCATCTCCTGCTGACCTTCACCTTCCGATCAGTGTGCACGACAAGGCTGGGCTGGAAACTCCCACCTGCATCACCACCGTGCCCACTAAACCTCATCCCCGAAGGGCTCATTTTATAAGGATGCCTCACGCTCCTGTCCCTGCCAGAGGTGCTGTGCTCGTGGGTTTTATTCTGGACTCAGACAAAGTCCTGGATTTCAGTGTTCAGCCCTGCACGCTTTGATCTGATGGCACAGGCTGTGCAGCGAGGCGGTGGGGTCCCCATCCCTGGAAGTGCTGCAGGAACACAAAGTGGTGGCACTGAGGGGTCAGTGGGCACCGTGGGGTGGGGTGAACTTGGGGATCTCAGGGGTCTTTTCCAACCTTAAGGATTCTGTGACTCTGTGCTGCTATTTGAAAATGGTATTTGCTGGCCCCAATTCTTAAATCTGTGTATCCAGAATTAGGTCCACCAGAGCGATCTGACGCCTTAGAATCTGAGCGTCCTATCCCACATCAGCAGCACCAGATGTGGTGGGAATACCTCTCCTCCAAAGATTTGCTTGGAGGCTCTAAAGGCGTTCGCTTGCGAGGCACAAGAGCAGAATGGGATATTTGTTAAATATGGGAAGAGACGGTGAACCTGTACAGCAGAGCAGCGATATCTGCAGGGGGAAGGAACGGGAGGCTCTTCCCAGGTTAGGGATTCCTATGGAGCCGGTGCCGTAGCTCGACAGGTCTGGGGCTATAAATCCTGCAGATGAATTTGAGTCAGAGAGGGAACACTGGCACCTCTTGTACATGTTCTACTGCTGAAGGGGGTTATTTAGGTCTCTGCCACCCACGATGTATGATGTGAAAGACATCACCCAGGTT
>JANHGO010002365.1:0-30319 GCA_024606505.1 Aquila spilogaster
CTCCCCAGGCAATCTATTCCAGTGATTTCATTGTCCCTTGCCAATACTTTTTTTTAGTTTATGTCTCGCTTTAATCATGCAGGATGCTCAGCACAACACAGCCCCTGCCCTCTGCTTTCCAGAGCTGCTGGCTCCTCGCCTTGTTGCAGCACGTGCGGGCTGCTTTGTGCTGAAGGAAACAAATGCACTAATAGCGTAGTAATTAGGACACTTAATTACTGATAAAGTTACTCAGCTCCTATTGAAGACTGCTGCTACTTGCCTTTGTGTCAGAGAGAAGCAATGGCTCCAGCCGTGCGACCTTGCTCTCATCCTTGCCACGCTCCGGTGCTCAGGAGCACCACGAGGTCTGCGCTGGCTGCAGGATGAAGCTCCAGAAGCTCATCCTTCCCCTGCAGGCCCTGAAGCCTTGGGAATCCCTAAGGAACACCAGCGGGGAATGAGCTCACGCACAAATCTGTGTCCCTGTTGCCTACAGCTGGATCCAGGTATAGAGGACACTGCTCGGTGGTGTGGCACCAACAGACTCTGCCCTCAATTAATTTGGGCCAATGCATCTGGAGTAATACCTGTTGGGATCTGATATTTTAAGGCCTTGACAAATCTTGGTGCAGACAAAAGGGGGCATGGGCCAAGCGGGACCTACAGTGCAGTCTGTCCACATCACACCAGCACTATGTACCTCCAGCACAGCATGGGGTCAGTGCTGCTTCCCACCTCACCGGGGTGCAGAGACGGCTTCTCGTAGTGCAGAAAGGATTGCACTCACCCGCGCAGAGGGCAGGCAGGCACTGCTCATGGGCTGCTGCCTGCTGATGAAGGAGCTGAACGGTCAGTGCTGGAAAACATACCTTCTGCTGCTACAACCCAACTGCACACAGCTGCTGGCAGCACAACGCTCACCTGAGGCTGGGGCTGTTTGCACACAACAGTGAGTTGGTTAAAGCCAGCAGCCAGATGGCAGATAGGGTGGAACTGTCTCCCTTTGCAAAGTGAGCGCTGTCTTCAGAAGAAAAATAGAATAGGATTTAAGTGTAATCCCCCCTAACATTGCTTTATTTTTAATGTTCTGTACTCTGATTTATCACCCGTGGGCATGTAACCTCCTTTTGGGCTGGACTCTGAGCCACCTGATCGAGTTGTACATATCCCTGTTCATTGTAAGGGAGAGGGAGTGATGGCCTTTAAAGGTCTCTTTCAACCCAAACAATTCCAATTCAGCCACTGCTTTCAGGACAAGCAGTGCAGGCTGGCTGCAGTGAGGCCTGATGGCACCGGGGGGAGGGATGCAGGAAGGTTAATGAGTGCAACAGCAAATGCTAGCAGGACTTTATATATTGCAAATTAGTTATGTTTCAGGGGGTTGTTTCCTTTTGATGAATGCTGAGGACTACAATGGGAAGGTTTTATTTGTCTTGGGGCCTTTGTTAGTCTATTTTCTTTCTTGTACCGATCAAATACAATTTGTTTTAAACATATCCTAAACAGAGCTGGCACGGTGACTTTAAAAGCTCCTGCTGGTAACTAGAACATGCCAAGCACAAGCACCAATTCACAAACAACCTCTGCTTCCAAAGTCTTCAGGGCAGAACCTCTCCCCAAGCACACAGCTGGATCTGCTGACCTGGAAGCGGAACAGCAACACCAGGCACGCTTTGTTCTGCTGCTGCTTAGCAGAGGTGGGCAACAGCCATGGGACGGCTCTGCCTGCACTCCGAGGCGATGCTCTGGAGGAGGTCTGCAGGAACAGGGCAAACCCAACTGTTGGTGGGTGACTGGCAAGAACCAGCCCCCCGATATCAATCCCCTAATATCAATGCCCTAATATCAATGCCCTAATATCAGTCCTGCCTTTGCTACTCAGAGCTAAACTCACATTGCTCTCAGGTCTCCTGATTTCGGCTGGTTACCCTCAAATAAAACTAATTCTGGGTAACACTCTTTCCCAAGTCACTGGCAGTCAAGCTCACGTTCACTAGAGTGAAAAACGAGCCCTGTTAACTTATGTCTGATGTGTGACCCAACCCAGCAGGACAAGGAGCAGACAGAATTTTGACTATGAAATGTGCTTTCACTGAGCAGCTGTCACTTTCAAATCTTACCTGCTTCTATTGAACTCTCTGTCCCACAGATTCCTACTCAAAGGAGCAACCTTTAATCAAGTTTCCCTCATGTAGAAGGGAATGACACAGAAAGACCTGTCCTGCGATGAACCTGAGCAGCTCTGAGCATACAGTACTATTTTTTGCTTTGAAAATGTCTCTGCTGCAAATACTATCTGACTGATCTGGAACAAAGTCTTACGGAGTCCAATAGCAAAGGATGGAGAAGGGAGAAAGAAAAGGGAAATCACAGGGAAAGGCAAAGGCAGAGCTATTACAGGTGATGAAAAACACAGCAGGAAATAGCAGCAGCAGGATGGCTATCGGGAGGAGGCTCTGGGTAACCTCTCCTTGGTTTACTAGCACATCAGTTGTAATCTACAATGCTGAATTATTCCTTTCTCTGACTTTAAACCGCTTCCACACAGGTTTCATGCATGAAAACACAGCGGCCGGGATCAGCCAGCCTGCCAGCAGAGACAGAAGCTAAGGAGAGAGTGACTAAGCAATTACTTTTGTTTCTGCCTTGGGTTGCAATTCAAGGAAAAGCATTTGTGTCACGTGAGTTTGATCATACATGACCTTTATTGGAGACAGGTGGGGTCATTTATTATACAGAAGTAACATCACACCATTCTCTTTCAATTTAATTCCTTTTAGTTTCCTTATAAATCTGTAGCAAAAGTGCACTTTTAACAGCTTTTAATCTATAGTATACATCTTTCAATATTCTCTCTCAATCAGGTATTTGTAAAAATGTTCCACCAGATATACAAAATACATGTCTAGTGTACTACGCTGATGTTTGTATTTACTGCTTCGATTATTTAAACTCAGTGCTCTGTTTGTTTCTTGGTTTTTTACTATTTTTTGCAAGACTTACTGATGACAGCCTTCAGGTAGTGCCACCAGGAGAGGACCCACAGCTCGTGTGAGAAGAAGGGGAGAAGACTCTCAGCCAGGAACAGTTTTCACACAACGGGACAAGATGACAAGGACATTCGCTGCTACTGAATATGTACTCTGTATAATAGAAAATCATTCAAAAAATGTCCACACTTATCCTCTGCAGGAGGAGATGTGCCAGGAGAATGGAACCTGTACTCAGTTGGAATACAGTGGTTATGAGTAATTTGCATTTGGAAGGGAAATTAACAATTAACATGATGCTTCTGGTCATGGTAAGGGGTAACAGACACGTGCAGCCAACACAAGAAGGTGATGGTGAGATGCTGTCTTCCCGAGGACAAGATTTTGGTAGATATCTTAGATCCTGTACAAGCCACACAATTGCATAAGTTAATGTCCCCAGGAACAACAACACCGGTACACACTATGAGCAGCGGTGCTGGGAACAGCCACACAGAGGACAGCTCCTGTGTTATCTAACAAGATGAAGAAAACATTAACTTCCACTGGTAGTTTAGAGCCAGCTGTGACAAGCTTTGGCACAGTAACAGGACTTTTGAAAATAAAATTACATATCATTTTCAGATACCTCTTACAAAGTCCCATAAGTCTTCTCTTTCTAGTTATCCTTGAGATTATAATATATATACACATAACAGATAATTACTTAATTTCAGTCTTCAGAAGACTAACAATCTCCCCTGTTAAGCAAGGCCTATAGAGGTGAGACAATCAGAAGCATTTTTTCTGGGGGGAGGAGGGGGTTATGATTCCCAGCTTGGTACAAACCTTACCAACAGATGATGAGGAGCACTTAGCAAGGTAATGTCTGGGTTGGTTGGTTTGTTCTCCTTCTTACACGTTCATTGTCTTGAAGACTAAGAACGACTGGATTAGTTCAGTAAATAATGCTTCCCTTGGGTAACCCTTCCCAATTAGCGCTGTTTCAGTGTATTAGCATAGATTCAA
Source organism: Aquila spilogaster (assembly GCA_024606505.1). Classification (NCBI taxonomy): domain Eukaryota; kingdom Metazoa; phylum Chordata; class Aves; order Accipitriformes; family Accipitridae; genus Aquila; species Aquila spilogaster. Next base: position 3,981 of record JANHGO010002365.1, read on the forward strand.
AATGCTAGTTGCATCAGTTTACTACGTACTGAATGAAATGTTGAACAGATCCCTGTTTCAAAAAGAGGGCACTTTTGGTTTATGCAATAATTGCAAGAAATGCTTTAACTCCAAACTTTCCACAGCCACTGGTTGCCAGACATTCTTCAAAACATAACTGGGTCTCTGCTCCCCTAAATCTGCAGCAAAGCAAATCTGAGTCACAACTTCTGCTTAGAAACACAAATGAACATCGGGCTGAATGTGGATAATGTCCCATACTTTCCAAAGAAGAAACAGAACAGTAAAAATAATAACAATAAAAAAAAAGCAGTGCTGTTAGTGTTACCTAAAACCAAGATAATGCATAGTGGGGATTGACACTGCTGCAGTCAGTTTGTCTGTTTGCTTTTTTTTTTGCTATTTTTTTTTTAATTCCAGACTTGACATTTCCAATATGTCTTAGCTTTGTTCTGCTCCTCAAGTCTGAGTCACCAAAAATATCCAGCAACCAGCTGCTGTGCATATCCTAAAATACGCCTTCAGCTGACACTGAATATTGAAATCATTCTGTTAAAATACAGAAAAATGACGATGATCGAAACCAAGGTAGAGCCTCGGGCCAATGGTAAATGGTAACAATTCTACAGTGCTACTTTTAAAACTCTTCTTCAGTCCATGAACAAATAAGCAGCCAGGTTTCAAGTAGAGGTAACACAGATTTTGGAAGATAGCACATAAAAAAAGCCCAGAAAGAAAACTGGAGCAAAAGCTCTCGTTACGGCAGTCAGCACTAATCCTCCGAGAAACAGCAGAGAGAAAGCTCTGTCCGCCCTGCTGGATCTGTCCTGGTCCTACAGCAACAATGAGGAACTGCTTCTGCTGTCACAAATGTGTTCCATTTTGATCCCTTTTATTTATACACACATCTTTTGCCTTAGTCTCTTGACTGGTAGAAGAGGATATACCCAGATTCGGAGTTTTTGGAGATGTCTGATGTTAGCCCATAGAACTCTTCAATGGCCTGAGCATCGATTTTCTGAAAATTAACGAGAGGTAAAGTTAGGCTCGCGCAAAACACCACTTTAAGTATCCCCTTCACTAACAAAGCATTATTTTCCAGTTCCTTGGGGTGATGCTGGAAAGCCACAAGGTACTAATACAATGACATTTCAGTATCATTGAATACAATGAAATAAATACAACACAACATTCTCTCCACTTATTAACTTACGGATGACTGAAAAGGAAATCCCTGTGAAGTAATACACTCTTCAGCTGGACTATAAAAAAAGGGAACAACAAAACCAAATTCTTAAAGGTTACACAACATTTTTATTTGCCCTTTCATTTAGGCTGGAGTTACCCTTCCTCACCATAGGCTTATGATGCAAATGAAAAAAAGAATTCCCTGATCAGCAAAGAATGCTGTTGTGCAGCTGGGAGTACATAAGGTCCCTCCTCAGCAGACTTTAAAATCTGCAATTGCTTTAGCAGAGTGTCTTGTGACTCTCTTACATGCAAAAGTCCTGCAAGTGCTGCTGGCTGACTATACCATGAAACCTGTGGATCACATCCGCTTATAACACTCTGGTCTTAGGAGAGCTTTCCTTCCTTAGGGTTTGCTGCTACAAAGCCTACTGCAATATTATCACAAGACTTCTGCTTTAAGAGAAATAACTGATTTGCCATGTTCATAGAATTCAATGGCTTGCATTTAAATAAAGTCATGAAATACTTTAAAGGCCTGAAGGGGGCATTTTAAAGATGCAATTTCTACTGTGTTGAATCAGCTCCTGAGAATGACTAGCTTCACATTACTGAACTTGGTTCTGCAGTCAGTGGAGAATAAGTGAAGCACTGAAATAAAACACTCCCAACAATATGGGTTGGGAATATGCTCAGCACTCCACTGTGTTTTAGTGCTTTAAAACACCTCTAGGACTCCATATGCAAAGATGAGAGGCTGCAGTAGCCTGAACTTGTGGAAGGCAAGGGGAGAACAGTCTAAATATTTAAAGAAACAAAATAAAAGAAAACCAACCAACAAACAAGGAAACCAGCTTTATTCCTTGAGGACAAAACTTGGGGAAGCAGAGAAGCATACAGAATACAGGAGTGTCTCTGGGTTGAGTGTGTCTGCTTTGATCACGAAAAGGAGCAGCAGAGACCAACCTGCGCTTACATCCTAAGAGACAGGGACCACGCCATGACTGCACCAAGAAGCCTCCTCAACTCCAGAATCTGTTTGGCAGCACGCTACATCACTGCTCACTGAACAGGTGTTTGCATCACCAGCAAACACAAAAGCATTGGTTCCTTTACATGGCACTGCCAAACAACCCACAAGCTCAGGCCATCCTCTTCCCAGCCCTTCTGAAGCATTGCACATGAGAAAAACATAGCAAGTTTCCAGAGGATACATCAACTGCAAGACTGAGCAGCAGAAAATTCTCCCTTGAATAATTCTGTTAAACAAAAACATTTGTTGGGAAAAAAAAAAAAAGATGTTTTTATCTCTCTCCTCTATTTGAGGACTTCAGAGAAGCTGAAATCCTGCATAAGACTTTCACATTTTCACACAGTTTATTAGCATAATACCTACTTGCAAACTGCTAGATACATTCTAATTCAATAAAAAAGCAAAAGAACTCTTTCAGTCCTCGTGATATATTTAGCTGGCAACTCAAACGTGCTTTATTTTAAGTCCCAACTAGCTTGTCGTGCAATTAAATCTATTTCTACTACTACTCCTTCTGAATGCAATTCCAACAATTTACATAGACTAATTCATCCTTCAGGTATTTTTAGTCTTACCACGACAAAATCTACTTTTTAAAATAATAGCACTATTCACAGAAAGCAGTGGAAATTAAAGAGGATTATATAGACCTTATTCTTCTCATCCTTAGTTGGCCACATACGCTGGGGACAGCAAAGTTTTACCCAGTTGGAGCTTTACAGCAACAACTGGTTGATGGTTTCACAACTACTTTTGGGACTCTGTAGCCTCACCTGGCTTTAAGATATCTTTTTCCCCATTAACTGAGCTTAAATAGCCTTTGCTTATTTCCAGACACCTATTTTAGTTCCTCAAACCAAATCTTCCTTGCATACTATTCATAGCATTCAACTGAATCAAGTCTCTGAACAAATATTTAGGAGAAGATGTACAATCATTCTTGCCCTTTTCTGATTTTGGAGAACTCATGAATGGACGCTTTTCCCTCTGTTTCAAATAAATATCATCACTGTGATGTATCTCTTAGTTGCTCTAACAACAATGTACCAAACTAGTCAGAGATCATTTACTCAGGCTCCTCAATTCATGTTGCTTGGTGCAGGATTCCATTTGGGCTGACTTGCCTCCTGGATTTCATGCCGTTCCGTCCACATAAGCTGTAGTATCTGTAATTCTCATCTATCTCCAATTGAATTGAATTGGCCTTCCAACCAAACCCAAACAGATAAATAAATGTGACTTCACCGCTTATGACATTTAGTGGGTAATAAGAACAAACTACTTCCAAATGATACTTCAGAGCTATTAATTCCTATCACTTATCAAAAATGCAACAAATCTTCAAAATCATATTAAAGGGGAAAAGGCTCTCTGCTGCCTTCTCTTTCAGTTGCAATACGTGTATACAGGTACAAAGGACCTTGGCTTCATCATCTTCTGGCGCCTGCTGACTAATACCGGTCTTGTTACGTAGTCAGTTCTCACTAAAAATGTTAAGTCTCCAAAGCTTAAAAAAATCTGCTTTCATGTTTCGAGAGTCTCTGAAGAGTAGGAGGCTCCTGTGGTGAGCTCTGAAACAGAAACCCCTCCAGGATTCATGCTTTGGGGATTTGAGTGTTAGGGGCATTTTGCCACTCGGTTTTTGAAGACAACCTCTGTAATGTCATACAAAGTAATGCATTTCCTATGGTCCCACTGTAAGGACAATCACAAGCAGCTTGAAAACAGCACTTGATCAAGCTTGGAGCACATATTTAAATCTCTTTAGGCAGCAGATGGAACTGACAAAAGTAGTTCCAGCTTTACTTTGCTTTTCCAGTGAATAGCCTACAGCCCTAGTAAGGAACTAATTCTCAAGAGCTGATGACTAATTGGGGAGAGCAAGAACAGATGAGCAAAAGTGCAGTTATTTCTTCCAGAAGCCTGTAGCATCAGCCTGCACCACCTCATTCTTCTTGGTTGCTAAATCCCCAGAAATTCAGGTGTCCTCTATAGAAGGCTTCTATAAAAAGAAAAAAGTGGTGCTTTGTACACAGGCAAGCTTCACCTTTACTGCACTTATAGAAGGCAAGAGCAGCCATGATGGGTAGCGAAGGAGGACAAACCCTGTAGGAAGGAATGCCTGTGCTACACTCTTGAAAGCAGGTCAAGGAGCAGCACTGCTCATGGGAAAGGTTCAATGACCTCCAACAGCTTGCATGTGAAACTCATGTGCAATTATTCATGCCTTCTGTGAGAACAAAAAGCAAATCCTCAACTTCACAGAAAACAAGCAGCACCTGCAAACAGCAGCCAGGGACAGCCTTCCAGCAGGAACAGGAATCAAAGTCCCAGCTATGCAGCTGGGGCAGGTGGAGTGTTACAGGGCCATGTTCCTAATCCTAATCAACGTTATCAAAAATCAACCATGAAAAACACACGAAAAAAGCGTCTTTCCGGGAGAGAGAACTACATTCCAGCTTGTGACAGCTCCTCAAACTTATTATCCAGTAACAGACAGCATACACTTAAAAGCTCTGTTCGGCACATCTATAGAAGTACCAATGATGTTTGTGGATAACAGAAATTCTGATTTGATCTAAAAGCTGAAATACAACATAGAAGTGACTAATAGAAAACAAATATAAAATAACTAGGTAGTTATTCTACATTGCTTTTAAAATGTCAAGTTTATCTCCAGGATGAAAAAGACAGTGAATATTTGCATTTAAAAATAATAAAGTGAACATTATTTTCCAAACGAGCTGACAGTTACATACTTCTGCCACGACAGAATAAAATGACCCACAGAATATACTAACAGGAGAAAGACAACTATTCACAGTCAAAAAAAATCACCAGGAAGAAAGTCATCCCTGATGCTTGAAGCTACTAAAAAAAAAGTACAAGTGGGGAATTCACTACATCACCATCATCACTTCAACACAAACAAGGAACTTGCTGTACCTGTTCAAAGACTTAACATCACGCCTCAACCTTGAGTGTGAGATCTCAGAAGCAAACAGTACACTTCTGTCTTTACACAAAGCAGTTCTACGGTGGTACTTCTACTATTCAGTATTTAATTAATATTAGGTGAAACATACGGATATGTGAATGTTTAATAGATATGTTAATAAAAAAATAAGGAAAAACTTGCTTGATCAGACTTTAAACATTATCACCAGCAGTCCAAACATCTCGGACCTTACTTCAGTCTCCCAGAAATCTTTTTACACTCTTTCTACACTCATGTTTGTTGGGGGGAAAATGTCTACTGAAAAAAAAAACGTGGTAGTTAAGTACTTACATGCAGCAATTAAATGCAACTATCAGAAAACAAATTAGTCACAAATAGGAAGCCAGAAAGCGGGCCAAAATATGAGCATTTAAGATCAAGACCACTAAAGTTCACTTCTGAAGTGTCCAGAATTACTCTGTGCACTGGTTTTGCAGAAATCATTTCACAGGTCTGAAAGGTAATCCCAGGCATAAAAACATGTCCTTCACAAAGCTGAAGAATGATGCTGTCTATGCTTGTTTCCACTACGTAAAAGCACACCTACCTCTACAATGTCATCATCAAACAGCAACCAAAAGCCATGGCTCTTCACAATGGTGATATAATGGCCACGATTTGGACCACTGCCAGAAAAAGAAAGAGAATGATCAAACACTTACTACTCTTGAGCCTAGGAAGGCAGGTGTGCTGTTTTCCCATATGATCCTAGCTGGCAGAGTTGGATTTTTCAGCTTTTAGCATTGTCTAATACTACCCATAACTCTCTAATTCCTAGATTTTGCCAAATTGCTTGAATTAAAATTTCCATCTTGGCCACCTGTCAAATAAAGTATATTTGAAATACACAATGTTGTAAATATTTCAGATAGCCATTGAAACACTTAAAGAAAACCAAAAGGCAGTTATTTTGATCACTGTTTGTCACATTCACCACCACTGGGTATTCTGACCACTCAAAAAAATGTTTATAAGCCCTTGTCTGAAATGCTTAATTTATACAGATTTTTTTGGTTTCTCAGTGTGGCTTAGCCTCTGGCTGACCACAGATGGGCTTTCTGCAACTGCTATTCAGAGCAGGGCAGCTTCCCATCCAGTCCAATTCTATCTCTAATATCCTGAATGCTTACCTTGAAGGGATGGGGCAACAAAATGACCTAAATCAAAGGGAGAAGCATCTACAGAGTAAAGGCAGACTGTCCTAAAAACCTGTCAGTTCGGGCTAAGAATCTGCTATCAATCTAAACTCAAATTCTGAGAGAACAATTCAGGGATACGGTGGACAAATACTTTTTCTTCCAACTTTACTTTTTGCTTAGGATCTACATAAAGCAGTTCTGGCTTTAGCAAAAAGAAAGTACTTCTCCAGTCCTTCCAAAATCGTTGATTTACTTAAAACACAAAAACCTGTCACAGAAATGAACTTTTGTTTAGAGTGACTAAATGAAAAACAAAACCACAAAGGCCAAATATTTAAAACAAGTTGTGAGAATTCCAATATTTCAAAAACATATTCTATTTTAGAATAAAAAACATGTTCTTAGAAAAAAACCAACACATACTATTCTTAGCCTTCAGTAAATTCCTAGTGAGAATTAGAACTCAAAGATTTATGGAACACCTTAAAAGTCCAGCGTAAGACAACAGCATTGATAAAAAGCAAATTCATTTCAGCCATCTAAATATGTTTTAGCAATATAAATAAATAGCTATTAGTATCTGTAGTCATAGACATAGAAATTAAAAATCAAGAGGATATGAAAAAGAGGAAGAGATCTTAAAATAATTAAAAAAAAAAAAAAAAAAGAAAATAAGTATAATTCTACCACAACATAAATCCCCAAGAATTATAGCTTAGTTGTACTAAAACTACATTGTTTTACTCCTCACAAAGATGTTTTAAACATTTGTGTGCTGTAGTAACCTATTACTTTAGAACTCACACTTTCAGGAGGTAATCATTTATATGGTTCGGTTGCGGTTAGATTGATGATCTTGAAGTTCTCTTCCAACCTGAGCAATTCTATGATTCTATTTATTCAGTTCTATGACTGCTTTTTTTTCCTTAAAAGTGGTTACTTTTTAAAATTCTGATTTTAAAAGTAAGGAGGAAAACACAACAACAATAAAAATTTAATGGTGTAAATTAGAAAGAAAAAAAAGAAATCAGCAGTATGCAGTTGATTCCACATGGTGGCACCAGCTTCTAAAAAACCCAGAGCTTTCAGCCCTACAAATAGCAACCCGGGATCTGTAAATTAATGCTACGGTAATAAGTGTTCTCCAGTAGTTGTTAATTCACTTCAGCTTCCCTGGAAAGCTGGTGAGTTCTTGTTACTCCTCTTACTTTGTCAAAGCTCACAGAAATGGTTTGTCTGAATTGTCAGCATAACTGAGAGCTGATAAATCAGCAAGGTTTACAGGGCACGTTCTGAAAGCAAAATTTAACACAGTAAACAAAAAAAAGACCTACAAATCATCCTGAATAAATACATTCATACTTTCAGACAACTAGCTTCACGTGGTTCAATTCTGTTATAAAATGATGTATGGATGAGAGACTCATTTTAAATGTCACAACAACACATTTGAAGTCCAGAAGACACTGAAGTGACATACCTGCCACAGTGAACAACTACAGCCACAAGGTCATACATTCTGTCAGGATTTGTAGCATCCCCTGACGTGTTAAAAAGCCGGAGCTCCAAGGGAAAGACAACACGGTAGGAGAGTTTGGTGTATCGATGCAGCTGGTCCATGTATTTGAACCTTTTTAAGTGCAGAGCTAGAATCATGGGCAACTTTTTCACTCTCATTCTGAACCACAGAAACAAGTTAAACAAAGAACAAGGTATTAGCAGATCATCTAAAATAAAGCTTTATTCTAAACAAGTTTCAGTAACAAAAAGGCTCTTAAAATACACCTAAAACGTTGATGAAGATTTTAAAAATGCTCCTTTTCCATATATGTTCTGGTGAGAACAGGCAACATTTCCTCCAAAAGATTAACTGCACAACTGACATCTGAATGCAGGACAACTGTCAGTGCTGAAAATATCATTTTTTCAGCATATCAGTGAGAAGAAATGGATGGAATAAATCCATCTGGGTGCTCTGGCTGCTACCAAGTATGAAGTGAGAAAAGATTTTTGCATGCAGTATTCATAGTGGAGGCAGACTGGATAGCTTTCAGTGGCTTTGAGCTGATTAATGCTAACTGGGGAAAACACAAATGTCTGGAAACACCAGATATAAGGTCTTCTGGGAGGAACACAGAATTAATCTCTTCATTTCTCTCTGATAAGGTTGCCACAATGTTACCAAGTCTCTCCATTTTTCCTTTTTCCTTTCCCCACCAAACACAGCTAAACAGTCTTACATTTTCTTTTTATCATTTTCACAGGGTGTATTTTCTAGCAGCTGCCTATTTTAAAAGAACATTTACATGAGCATGAATATTTTAACCTTACCTCTTCTGTGCTTCCTGCTTACTGCGGCACTGCTCACAATAGTACTTATATTCACTGCATAGAGTTTCAGTATTACTAAACCCTCTGAAAATAAAAGTGAAAGAAAAATCAGACAGGCAGGAATATTCAGTCAGAGCAATCAGTTAAAAGGTACTACTAATAATACCGAAAAACAAAGCACAAACAAAAGACAAAATTCTTCTTATTCACATCAGTCATATCTCCCAAACACAGTTTAGGTGTATTTGTCCCAGAATTTGGTTGTAGCATCAACGCTCAGCTGACAAGATCTGGAAAGGATGCTTCGAGGTATTAACTTTCCAGGCAGGAGTCAAATGAGACAGGTTATGAACAGCAATAAGGTGATTGTGTTCTGATTCCAGAGATAGCCACGCTGCATTTTATTTGGTGGCAGGCATTAAATGTCCAAGCCTATGGCCATTAGCTGCTGACTAGCAAAAGTGGGTTATCTTTCAGCTCCTAGTAATGATACACCCCTTATCGGCTATTAAAAAGCCAGCTGCTATACACAACTTGCTGTATCCTAGCAGCTGATAAGCCATGGATTTGGCAGTCAACTACACAGAGCAAATTTCTATCAGCAAAAAGTACCCCTGACCACAAACAGTAGGACCAGGCAACTAAAATACATTAACAATATTAAAATAAATGAAAACATACTATGAATCCAAACATATCACGTTTAGTTCTGTAAAACCTGACTATATAATGCAACAAATTAAAATCCCCATAAAAGAAAGTGAAACTCAATCTTACACACCACTAGACATCAGTATACTCCTTTACTACTAATAGCCACTAAGAAACCAGCAGCTCCAATGATGAAGATGCAATACCACAAGCTGAAAGCCTTTCAGCTGTTGTACATCACAACAATTACACCACGCTCTTCCCTCTGACTAAGAGCAGGTTACTTTTTTCCATTCACAACTGTTTTCATTTACCTTAGACAGTGTGTAATTGACGTATTTTGTTCCACATCAACCGATAGATCCAGAAAGTCCTCATCTTTGCTACTAACCTTGAAAAGAAGAGAAATATTTAATAACAGTTCAGGATCTTGCAGACTTCTTTTAACCATTTCTGGAATGATGTCGTGTCCTCAATGCAAACAGAGTACTCTGATTTGAGAAAATATATACATAGACAAACTCAGGCACTTTCTTGAAGTAAATTAAAACTGGAGAGATGGAGAAGCTTTAACCGTACACTCTGCTCTTTGTACTGAGATAGAGCTTTCTTCAGCATTTCAGAGTATAACAGTAAATACTTATAGGAAATGCAGAAACAGCTGAATTTTCAATCAAATCCCAAGAAGGGTTAGCGGTTAGGAAAACCATCCTTCCATCTGTTATTATGACACAATGCAGAACAGGCAAATTTCACTTCAAAATTCTTGAGAAAATCATATTTATGCCATTCAGAGCTTCTATTCACTACCCAGGCATAATTTTAGATTTAAAATGCCAAGAACAGTCATTTCAGATTTAATTGCTTCTTTTCTTTTTTCTCTTCCCATCTGAGTTTTCATTGTTTTGAAATATTAAATCAGATACAGCACATTGCTAAGTACAAATTTCTGCTCTGAAGGTGGTGAGGTTCTTCTAATTCTAGATGGCACTTCTTTTACTCTCAAATAGAACGGCTATGGACCAGCACCAGAAAGTATAACCATTACACTCAATTAATCCCAGAGTTAAATGAATAGTGAGCAATTCTCATGTAAAAACACAACATAAACTATCGATCACTGACACAAGAAATAACATGAAGACAAAAAGGCAGCTCATATCAGCCAGGTACAGACTGCCTTGATGGAAACAGGGAGGAAGAATAGAAAAAACACTACACTTTTTCTGAGAAACATACCTTAACGAGTATTGGTTTGAACATAGAGGTGATACAGTCATAAAATAGGCTATGTTCCATATTTTAATAGAGAGAGTGCAATTTCATCTATCCTAATAAATGAAAAAGCGTGCTTAGTATTAGGGAAAATGATCCAGAACTTGTGAAAAATGTAAGAGATGTTGTTTTGTTTTAAACGTACAGCCTCACAGTTAAGACATCTGGTTTCATTGGTTAGTGTTCCTTGGAAGATTTCATGGACCCACGTCAGATCAGTCTTGTCTCCTTCTTCACTCTCAATGCTGCCATTCTGGAGTTTGCCATTCTGCTTCTCCTGCTTTTTCTCTTCTTGTAGCAAGTCAGCAATAGTGTTAAGTAGGTAGTTTAGGAATTCATGTGCATCCTGCTGCATGTAATTATCAAACAATTCTGAAAACGAAGAGAACAAGGAGAATGAAAAACAATACAGATACTTTCTACTATCAAACTACTATGCTTTTAGAAATCAGTGTGTACTCTCTATCCTTCTCTAACTTACTATATGATCCCACTAATTATTTTAGGTTACACTTTCAGAAGTTTTTAAGGAACTTTAAAGAACTTTGTTGTCCTAGCAATGGATGTTCGGTTACCCTCACCTATTCCTCAGGTTGCAAGAAACTGATAGGAAGCTGAAAAATAACATGAAAGAAACTTAGTTTGGGTGTTTCTTAGAACTGATAAAAGGCAAGTTTGTTTGTTTGTTTGTGTTGTTTTGCTTTCCTATGGGGAAGAAAATAAAGAAATATTGATGGGCCGCCTTGGGCCATTAGTTCATTAAGTCCAGCACTAAGGGGCAAAAATCCTTCACAATTTTATCTTTTCAAGCTCAAGCAGAGATGATAAATCAACACACAGAACTTTCCCTCACAAACTGGAACTGGGAAATAATCAGTAGTTCTCCTCGTAACAAACTGATCCTACCACAAATGTAAGAAAGCAGGCTGAGAGCTCCTACAGACTGACTGACCAGCTCTGTGAGGTGCGTTTAGCTGTGACAAATTCTAGCAATCACTGACTTGTGGCAGGCTTTACAGACCATGACACCATCAGGTATAAAAATGGAGTACCAAGACTCATGTACACCCTCTGCACTTGGTCTACGCAAGTACAGAAACGAAGATATCTAGGTTAATCCTTTTATGACAGAGCTAATTCTGATATAATCTCTCTTCCTGTGTTACAGAGGTGGTGAAATCCATACCACGAACTAGAGTTCACGAGCGTTCCAGAAATCTGCTAGGACCTGACAGTTTGGATTCACTTAAAAAAGAAACGGTGTTTACATTTTTATATGCTTAGCTATTCAATGCTTACATCTACATAAAGGCTTCATTTATTCATTTACCATTTTCTTTCCTCAATCGGGAAATAAATTTCTTGGGTGGGATGACTCCCACCTTCTTCTTTTGGGTAGCAATACTGTTGAAGAGATCAGAGAGGCATGTCAGGAGGCTTTCCTTCTTTCGAGGCTGCACTTTGTATGCCAGAACTTTTTCCCGAAATGGACGACAAAAATAAAGTGCCTGCAAGACTGAGTTGCAGTAGCAGGTATTGCCGAACTGGTTAAAACAGAACAGAAGGAAAACAAACATTTTCATATTAGGTCTGTTAAAAGGTAATAAAAGAAAACGGTTGCTCAAGAGGAATGTCACATACCAAAAATGGAAAAGTTGTCTGTCAGAGGTCATTTATTGGGAAAATACTAATGGACATTGTCTGAAAGACTCACCCTTTTATTACAACTGGAAGTTGCAATGAAATGGAGAAGAAAACAGTCACAGTGATACTAAGCACAAAATTTTTTACTATAAGGAAGGCACCAAAAAAAAGCCAAATGTGGGCTCATTGCAAAATTAACACTTGCAGAGACAACACGCTATCAGTCCTGGAAAGGGGAGATTCCTCTGGCACTGATGAGAAGAAATACCAATGATATGGGAGAACAGAGGGACAAAGCAAATGAAGAAAAGGATGAGACAGCATTGCTGCATCTGAACTGCACGACAGTAACAAGACCTCAATGCATGCATTCCTATTTTCAATTTGCCTGTGTCACATACACAAACTATTTTTTCAGAGGTAGTTAGCAAGGTATACGTTAAGTACTTCCTGTTTATTATGAACTATTATGAGAAGGACATGATGCAGGCCAATCTAAAGAGCAGCTGGTTTACATCTGCCGTATCTGAAGGCAGTGTCACTTTAGAGAAAGGAGGACAGCGATAACGACTTCCAGAGGCAGCGTTCCACATTGCTTAACAAGGAGAAATGCTCCAACCACTGAGATAGTAGCATCTCATCTAGAAGAGATACAGCATTTTTTGAGTTGTTCCTTTGCAATTTATTGTGCAACTGTATTTTACAATGCTGTCTCTTCACAAAAGTGAAGCAAATATTTTATGTTTGCCAGTCCCCAGACACTCCAGCAGGGAGATTCTGCAGCTCAAGAGGAAAGTATTTGGAGAAACAAAATGAGCATGCAAAGTCGACTATGGAACAAACATAGCAGCTACTGTTCACCAGAATTTGGTGTAATTAATGTACCAAAATGATTACAAGTTTGCTGATTGAAACAGGAAATTAACAGCTTTAATTCATCCTGCTTACAAGGTTCCATCATTATACACACATTAACATTAATTTATAACACATGCAAGCAACACAGAACAGCAGTTAAAACTCTCACTGACACGAGAAAAACAAATAAACAAATACAGTTTAGGTTTTAAAAACCTCCTTGCAAATAGTATTTCAGCCTGCTTTGTTTGCCACCACTTTTCCATAACAACACAATGTGGAAGCACCTATCTTCCTTCATAGAATCATTAAGGTAGGAAAAGACCTCAGATCACCAAGTCCAACCACCAGCCCATCCCACATGCCCACTAACCATGTCCCTCAGTGCCACGCTGCCCCTTCTCTTCATCACCTCCAGGGACAGTGACCCCTCCACCTCCATGGGCAGCCTGTACCAGCGCAGCACCACTTTCCAAGAAGAAATTCTTCCCATTATCCAATCTGAATATCCAACTATTTTGCATGTTTGTGTTTTAGGTGTTTCACTGAACACCAAGTACTTCCCAAAAAGACCATGTGGTGCTTTTTATTTCAGAAATTCTGACTTCTGAAGTGTTAGAACAAAATTCTTTCACCTTCAGAGCACGATTTAGAGCATTGGAAAACTTCTGAACAACACAATTATTGATTTGTCCCTCTCTGTATTGGATACAGCTTTCCAAAAATAAACAGAATCATGCAGCAGGGTTACAATTTTAACTCAAATAGGTCTGTGTTTAGAAGAACAATGGAGTCAGATCTTTCCAATCATATCCATGATTTTGCTTAAAAAAAAAAAAAAAAAAAAAGGGCTGTAACCATTTGTCTTCCATAGAAAGTCAAACTTGCCACCAGCATGGCAGTTCTCAATGGGCTACTGAACATTTCCACTCCTAGAGTTGGTTATGTGCACAGATCAAACACAGTTTGCATGAAAAAAAGTCTAACATGACCTAAAATACAAAGAAATAGGTACAAAAGTAGTTTTTAAATCTTTTTGTCATACTTAAGTACTTTTTTCCTTAAAATAGACTGTATTTAGAGTCTACACTACCTAACATTATATGAATGTACATAATTTTACACCTTCAATGTAAAAAAAAATAATGGAAAGCTCATTTTAAGACAATAAGCTTTTTAAAATGAAAACCGAGCTTGTTCCACTCCTCTTGCACTCCAGTTCACCACTACACAAAATGCATCTCAGTGGGCTGTCAGTGTCAGGAGCAGCAGTCAGACCCTTTCCTCAGATACACTGCAGTGGTGGTAGCATCTGCCTGACCGCAGGCAAGCTGGATCTGTTCACTGATCCACAGAGAAACCTATTTACGTTTTTTTCTTTAAGCCTTCATTGTCTATAAATTCAACATCTGATTCTATTTGCAATGCAACTACATATTTACTAGTACTGATGTGGATGTTATGAAACTGCACTCGTTAAAGTGCCGCAATTAATTTCAAGCCATAAAAGAACTATAAATAGCATAGGAAAAAGCTCTCCAAAACAACAGCATGAAAACGATGATCCCCAAGAAACTTGCTGCAAGAAATAAAGCACAACAGTATTAGTCATATTTTGTTCTTGTGAACAGAGAATGAATGTGGGTATAATAACTCTGGTTATTTTTAGAATGCTGTTTTCCCTCCTCACACTATTCATCACTCTGCTATTTATGTTACAATTGGAAATGCCTTCAATTTTTCTCACTATGGTACAAACCTCAGAAGCTTTGGAATGGCCATTAACACCATACTTAAGGAGTATAACTCAGTGTGCTTAGATGGCTTGTTGTCTGAGAACAAACTGCTAGAGGCCCACACAGAAGTCAATTAAATGAGTTTCTGATGAGCTGCAACACATTATACTTTATAACCTTACTTGGTGTGGCTGAAGTTGGATCATCTTTTAGCCTTCAATGAGATGTTCCTAGATGAACAGGAAACACAAGCATACTTGTGTTTCTAGTGAGAACTGCCAACACTATTTTCACATCATAAGTACAATGCCACGGAACCATTTTCTATTAACTTTCTATATTCATTGTACAGGACATGCAAGCACAATGGCTGCCTTTCTCCTCTGAAATACCAGGAAGACCAACTCCAATTATCTCCATAGTTAATTTAGGTGGACAATCCTTATCGTTTAATGGATCCTAACCAAGTCAGACGTATGTCAGCTGACAGGCACAAAAACAAAGCTTTTTAGAAAGACTCATTACACAAGGCTGCCATAAAAAAAAAAAGAGAAAGAAAGAAAAAAGAGCATTCTTACATTTACTAAAATTACTGGCCAGGTTATTATCATTCATCTTCTGACTACATCCTTAGAAGAGTTTCCATGCATCCCACACCAGTAGTATGCTTTTAGGAAAGTAACATTTTCATTTAAAAACCTCAAGGATCCCACATGGAGCTACAGTGTGTATCACTGTAACATCGTAGCTCTTCTCTGCATGAAGAGAATACAAACAGCATGCAGGCTTTACTATTAGGCATCCTTTCCAGCTGAATATTGAAATCTTATAGTTAGAAATGTAGCCAAGAAGGAAGAATTGTCTCACTAATCAATATTTATAAACACAGAAAAATAAATATTTTTATTAAGGCAGAATGTATACCTTAGTTAACAACAATGCACAGCATCACACTGCAAGATGTTGGGTCTGTGCAGTCTGCCCTCATGTCCAATAGAGAATCTTTTTAAATTCAATATTAAAATATGAATTAAAACAAAACAAAACAAAACAGCATTTAAAGCACAGAATATACACTTACATTGACCAAGCCAAAGTAATGCTCATTCACAGGGAACTGTTCAGGACCAATCTCTTTCTCCAAAGCTGAGGCATTGGCGCCCTGCAAAGAAACAATATGTTAGAGGGGGAAAAAAATCCTCCTAAATCCAACAGAATTCATACCACAGGAGCAATGAAGCTAGGAAAACGAGCCTCTTCTATTAAGAAATAACATCTTGTGTTTCCCATGTTCTTGAAAATGAAATCAACATGATGTCTTTTATTTATAATAAAAGACACCAGACTTTCACTTATAAATTGCACTTCATCAGGCGGGACTGCAGCAGAACACTATCTCATCTAACAGAAGGGATTCTTGTGTTTGATTTTAATTGAAAATTGTTCTCATTTAAGATTTCAGATTATTCACAGTGACCCAGAAAAGACAAATTACATTTAGTCAAGTATATACACTGTAAGAAAAAAAGAAACTTGTAACGCACATAGAGAGAACTTCTAAACCTAGAGGACAGGAAACATGCAGGCTACAAATTCCATGAAGAAAACCATCTCTTCTGGTGATACGGACTGCACCTTCATGACAAAACAAAGAGAACTCCCTTATTGAAACTATGGGGAAAAGAAATCTTCACAGAAGTTACTGTCCACTGTAGTAGTATCAACTGTGAAGCTGTATGTATATCATGGCTATGTAATGTCTGCAGCCATCAGATGCTATGTGATCGCTAAGACTTCTGGTGTCACCCTACCAGTGGGCACAGGGTGTCTGAATAAATTAAGACGGGTACTTTTCACCAAAGTCCCTTTGTCATAGGTATCTCAATGCGCTTTGAACAGTTGTAAGAAATTCATTACATCTTTCAATGTTGGTGCAGTTTTTGAAGTCAAGTATGCTGTTGGCTATTTGCATCTCTATTAAAAATTCTTTTTGAAATAAACCTTACCTTCACTTGCAATTTACACTAGAAATACTATCATTTTCTAGGTATTTTTTGTGGAAAGCACTATGGACAGACAGGTGGAGCATGATTAGGAGAAAAGAACAGACAGAAGACTTTTATGAGACATTCCCCAAACTCTGCTCACTTGGCAGCACTTTGGCTTTGCTCACTTTCAATTAAGGAAGCTGGAGCTTATAGGGCATTTCTGGATATATCGAGTCTCCGCCAATATAATGAGGACAGAACTTATTATTTTATACAGGACCAAAAAAACCCACCATAACATACTCATATAGGGTCTCAGTTACTGCACAGGACAGGAACTAAAGCATGCCAACATTCTGGTTTCAATTTTAAGTTGTCCACTTCAAATTCAAAACGGTGAATGCATCTCACCCCATTTCCCCATGCTTTTAGTCCACCACTACTGTACAGCTGAGCTCCCACTTGGGATTTAGTGCCTTCCCTCATACCACTCCATGCTGTTCTCTAACGTTTCTTGAACATCTTCCAATAGCCCTCCACTGCTTCGTGTTGCATTCTACAGCTGTCTAAGGAGTTACCATTATTCAGTGGAGAAATCCAAGCACATTGGATTCTTGACTTCTACTTTGAATACCCACCCATAACTTCCTGCAGGCAGCAAACAGAGATCCTATTGCACATGCATGTTGTCCTACAAACACAAACTCCTCAGAAAAGTAATAATCAATCCCTGAAGCTAGTAACGTTTTTTAACTGGTATTTCAATCAATTCAACTAATATTCTGCTATTAATACAAGCATCAGGCAAGCAGAGACAGTAGAGATCATTAAAGACAGTACTGATACTCTGTATCAGAGACAGAACTAAGAAGTTAAAAAAAAAAAAATCTAAGAAACTAAGAAGCAATTTAATTTAAGAGGAGGAATGAAAACTCTGTAGTCAGATCTCCAGCATCAGATTTACAGGAATTACATGTACCAAAAAAAAGGAAAAAAACAAGGAAGACTCAAATCTGAGTACCATAAAAAACACACAAAAAGACAGGTGCTGATAGATTTACAAGCAGCAATTACACAGGAACATTTTGAGGCGTCAATGCCAGATCAAGCAATTCCTCTCATTTGTTTCTCTCAACCCACTCCCTGCTCCTAGTTACCTCTTTCTCCCTCCACTATGTACCCCCTCCAAAAAAACAAACTACTTGTAAAACAAAACCTCAGACTTGCTATCTACTGTTAACAATTAAATACCTGAGCTAATCAGCCACAGAATCTAAGGTAACCAAGCATTCAGTTGCAATGTTTCTGATGTCCCACGATAAGGAGCATTTTATATTACATACCAAAATCATGCAATCCTAAACAAGACTCAAACTAATTCCGCGGGGAATCAAAATGATAAAGTAGTCACAAAGAATTCTGAAGATGTCAATTCACAAGTTAAAAAATATAACATACTGAAAAGGCTCTAGGAAATGTACATGCCTTTCATACCATGATTAAATTACTACACTGCAAGCAGTATGGCTATTAAAGAGATGTAGCATGGGAGTGAACTCCCAGGAGAACTATGCTCAATGAGGCAACAAAAATGGGAAGAAAAAGCACTTTAGAGTGGCAAAGCGAATGGGCTTGGTCATGTTTCAGGCTGGAGCCACATGGCACATCTATGAGTAAGGCAGCAGAAGTGCTGTCAAAGTTCAGTGGCTCACAACCTGCAATCTTTGCAATTGTATTTCCACATAGCAAGGGAAACAACCGGAGACCTGACTTGATGAGTTGTGTCCTGCTATAAGGAAGTCAGATAAGCAGCTTTGTTTTCAGACTGAAAGGTGTTATAAACATTTTCCCACCCTTGCTATAATATTTTTCCATCTGGATAATACTTCTGCTACAGATCACACAAATACCTGCTCATAAGAAACAATACACGCTTCATAATTTTGGAAATATAAAACACCCATTTCTTATCTAGAAATGAAATCTAACCAAAGGGGTAAGCATCCAAAGCGTGAGATTTCATATTTGGTTATCTGAACAATCAAGAAAGATGCAGTTCTTCTGGCAGCCACAGAGAAACTGTTCTGCATCTTACAGCCTTCAAAGCATTTAAACCATAGAAAAATCAATATTGTTTTGTTAAGCTATCATAGACATTGTTGGAGCAATAAAAACATCAAGAAAGAAATCACTAACAGATAACAATCAAATTTCCTTGGCATATGAAAGCCAAGCAAATAACGTACAACAGAATACAGAATAAATGTGAAGTTTAATGTATGAGATTAGAATTGACTTCTCATTGCTAGCATAAGGCAAATAACTGTCCCCTTTAAAACTCCCTGATTTACATTCCCAGACTTGCAGGAGTGCCCTCGAAATGCTCCCTGGAGGAAGGAACTGCTCTGCTACTCTGGCTCAGAAAGGGACGATGAAGCTGTAGGTATACGCTAGCTCTGTAAGGGGAAAAGAAAACACAAATTTAGATAGCAGATAACTATCCGACAGGAAGAACATCCCCCTAGCTTACCTAAAGTGGTAACACTGTTTTACTGAAGTAACTAGACTCTCAGGGACACCGGAATTTAACACTTCCATATTGGTGGCTGAAGTGACAGCTGAAGCTTCAGCAACGTGTAATCAAGATTTGTAGTTTTCTAGAAATTCCTGTTTCTTAAAATGATGTCTCAAAGGTCAGCCACACTTCTTCAAACGTCCCCTATTCTGCTTGCATCACCAGAACTGACTGAATCCAGAGCAAGCTGAGCCCAAATTGAGCACAGTTCTGGCACTATCTGTCAAACAGCAGAAGGGAAAGCTGCCTGGCCCCCAGGGCTATCGCCATTTTAGCAGTTCAGAACCGCAAGTACTGCTAACGATGGCCAAGAAGATCCCAATAGCATGAAGACAAGAAAACATTCTCTCTCATATCTGCAGTACTACTATTTTGTGGATACTGGATCTTAAAAGAAAAAAAAAAGGGAGCTTTCCAAGAACTCTGTTCACTGATTTACAGCAGAGAAGACAAAGAACGTTCTTTTAAAAATCCCATCAACCAGGTTTTAAGATCACAGTGAGGGAAGCTGTTAACATTCAAGTTCTGCTTCAGTTTTCATGCCAGCTCAGTGAAGACATCACACCAGCATTAGATATGCAAGAGATGCAGGGAAGACAGGATTGAGTAAAACTCGTGCTTACCCAAAGAACACAGAAAAGCTGTCTAAGGTTTTGTTGAATTTGATAAAGCAAAAAAAGAGATATGGAAAGAGCAGTTTCAAAACCACACTCCTGAAACAGCTGGCTATGCAAGTTATCAGGAATGAAGAGATGCTACAGCACAGCTCTGGTTTTAACTGAATATCCCCTCAAAAGAGAACAGACATCTATCGAGTCCTTCAACTTGAAGTTGTGAATTGCTTTTTGTTCAGCAGAGAAGTCTTCAAGTTTTATTTCCAGTCAGATGCAGTATGCAAGAGAAAAAACCCTGATGGACTCCTGTATCACTTTACTGTCACAGACACAAATGGTGTTAGGCAGAGCTGGAAAGGAGGCCTGCAGCTTGGGAGCTCTTCCAAAGCCATCACCCAACAGCTGGGAGCCATTAAACACAGCAGCATAGCACAGGACACTAGCTGTGGTCAGCATGAGGAGGAAATCCACGTGTCCAGCACCCACAAGGCTTGTGCCTCAACTTACAGCTTTCTCATTTTCAGCACGACGATTTATTTTTTTTTTAATTAAAATTCAGTCAAATCCTCTGCATAACTCAGCTGCAAATAAAAGGACTTTTAATGAAGAACAAGCTACATCACAGGTCAAATCTCTGATTCTGAACTAACAAGGTTCATGCTTCCACCTTTAAGTACCTGCTTCCTGCAGCTCAGAAGGTATCGGTACAGGTGACCAAAGCAGTGCTGTGCTATCCCGCCAGGCATGCCAGCACATCTCCTGAGCACGAAGCAGCCACTGCCACAGCTTTGGTAAGAAAAGCATCAAAATTAGCACAGTGCTGGGCCAGTGTCCTTGCCGTTATTCAGCTCTTGTCAAAAATAATCAGGTCAATGCTGTACCGGCTGCGTGGGCAAGCAGAGCTATAAAACAAGGGGAAAAAAGCCACAAAGTGGATATGCACAAGAGATTCACGAGACTAATCACGTTCAACGAGCCAGAGAAAATCACCCGATATAAAACACTCTCCATGCACAGCTCCATACAATCTATAGATTTCTTCTATAATATAATTTCTTCTAATATGAATTTCTCACTACTTTTTCAACCCAGTGCAAAATATTAATTCCAACATTACATGCTTTTTATACAAACCTTTCATCCTTTTCCCACTGCAATTAGTATCGTTTGGCCCGGATGAAGTAATTAAGGCACTGCAACATAGGTTACATCTAAACCCTCATAGATGTGTGGCCCAGCTGGCAGAGCAGCCTGCTGTGATGTACCAGCTCAGGCTCTGCACCAGACTAACTCAGCCTTTGGACTGGAACCCACTGATTCCCACTGGGTGCACAGTGCGCACCTGCCTGCAAAAGGCATTTCTCTTCAACAAAGGCAAAAAAGGGGGAGATTTCAGCATCCAGAATCACACTACAACACACAAGTCTTACTGAGGTCCCTAATTATGTGGCAAAACAAACTGCTAATCTTGAAAGGAGCAGGTGTAAGCATCACTTCCCCAAACTCCACTCTGAAAGACTACAGAGTGTTCTCAGTCTGAACACAGTACATACAGCAAAGGCTCTGGAGGGGGCAAAGCTTATCGAGCGTGCTGGTATGGCCAGGGCTGTTGAAAACACTGTGAAATTACAAAATACTGCGTTTCAAAACAGACTTGCTACTACAAGCATTCCAAACCTTATGTACAGTTCTAATTAAAGTGTTTTTAAATAAATTAGAGTGCTTTGTAAATTGTCTTACATACGTGTTTATTCAATCAGGAGCTGGTCTCACAAGGTCTACAGGATCTGTGCAGCACGTTACACACTTGTGAAATTCTATAATTTCATGCTCATTACATTTAAACAGCTAAAGTAGGCGCCAGCTAAAAGAGCATAAGGAAATGATGCTGGATTGAGGGTAGGAAGTATAGAAACTACAGTTTAGAGCCTTGACCTTTGTAGTGTCACACTGCAAACAATCCATTTCCCCCTTCTTAGCCATTGTGTCTAAGCTCACCTTGGTGCCCACAGCCATGCACCTGCATGCAAAGAGCTCCACAAGGCTCCTCTCAGGTGACCCAGTAAGATACGTAAGAGCAGACCATAAGAAGTGAGGTTGTAGGTGCTGATAGAAGGCTGTACAGGTTAAATATGCACAGAGGTATGACAGTAAAATTCAGACACAGGGCCTATTGGTGTGTATGCACTTTCAGATGTGATCTGAATGTGTATGTATGCACCACGGTGTGTGAGAGGCTGTGAGCAGAGATTTCTAGCAAAAGCTCAGAAGGTAAAGAACAGCCCAAGAGCGAAACATGATGACCTACAGCACAGCCCTTTATTTTGGCTACAAGTTTAGGAATCTCCTCAACTGGCATCTGTAAGAGCAAACCCCAAAAGCCATGTACTTTTTAACAGGAAGGGATGCACATGATATTAACAGTGTAAACATAAACACAGATGTCCATGTCTTAAAAGCATTTGTTCCAAATCCTGGTTAAAGAACAAAACAAGAAAGATTTTATAGAGAATAGAGAAACAAGAAAGATTCTGTAGAGAATAGAGAAACAAGAAAGATTCTATAGTGAGCCTCTTGAACTACTGACACTCTGCTATTTTAGTATCTTTTCCAGGGTAGTCACACTTAATTTTTCAAGCTGTAGTAGCTCCTGTAGTACATGTTCTCTACAATAATAACTAGCTTCAAGGAACAACACTCTGCCCAGTTTCCTCAATACTCAAAGATGCGAGAGTTATGTTCTCTCATTTTCCCAAGGACAGTGAGGGCATGAAATCTTTAAGTTTATAAACAATCTGAGATCAAAACAGGCATCCAGACAGAAGAAAAACTCATCCACGTGGTAGCTCAGGATTGCTGCACAACACCCTGCAGGTCACCGAAAGGAAACCAGCACGCAACTCACATGTGCTGGCTGTTAGCTGCAGGCTGTGTGCCCACCTGGCACAGCCCTACACCTGCATGCTGCTGCAAGTCCAGGATCCAGAGACCGCATCCATGACTACCCATTGTACACAGCATTAAACTAGAGCACTGGCAGAAAACCTTGCATGAAGCGACCTACTAACTGCTCTGCAAAAGGTTACACATCCTTCTCTCTTCCCTAAAATAAAGCAGGTTGTTCTCAAGCTGAGCACTAAGGGCAAATATGAGCATTTGTTTAACAAGTCAATAAAGAAGCACTGCTGGAATCAGAAGTCTGCTTTGCTAGCTCTGCTTTTATCCTCCCTTCTTTCCACTTCCTCAGTGATACCTGCTGTAAATCGTTTTACTCTAATAAGGCTAAAACAGACTTCTAAAAATAAAGGTGAAACTGCAGTAAGTAACCATTATACAGCAGTGACATGAAAGCCCTGCTTGGGCTGAATAATGTAAGTTATTCAGATGGCAAATGGAAAAGCATAACTTAAAATGATTCAGTTACCTCTTCTCTAACACTGAAGTTAATAATCATATCCATGCTGTCCTGATTCAGAGGAGCAGAATAGGACTACCACCAATTTGTAAACAGAGTTTGAGCTCTTCATCAGGCACATCTTACTGGTTTAGCAAACAATTAGATGCGAATTGAAGGGAACCATCCCTCATTAGCTTACCAGGAAACATCAATAACTTATTACCAGTTTAACTGCTGATTTTGTGACGAGTCTGCAGTAAAGAGGAACAGGTCAGATCTGTGCCTCATGCTTTGCTTCATGCTAGTGTTCTGGCTTGCTTAACCAGCCAAACAAACAAATAATAATGTTTTGTCACTATAACAAAACAGCCTGACCCCTGACTCAAAAGCCCAGCTGTATGCTGACTGTCACAGCCCCTGGGGCAAGCAGCTATCCCAGATCAGGTGACACAGCCAGACCATGGGAAGTCAGCCCTCCTTCCTCTCTTACTCAGGAGAGGATTTGCATCTGTCCATGACTGTGCATATGCCACAAGACTTCAAACACACCAGTTTGAATACACTTCTAAAACAAGAGCTACGCATTTTCCATGAAGCAAAAGGTGAGGAGGTAAGGAAAAAAAAAAAAAAAAAAAGCCTCAACGGTGCTTTCTCCCCTTTTACCTTGCAGTCACTTGCAAAAAGACAATGAAAACTCCTAGTGTCCATGATAAAGACAAGTGCTGGGAAACAAAACTAAGCCAAAGGGACAGAGCAGAGAACCAGAGCTCCAGTTGGTAGCTCTCGGCTATGGATGTGTCTTGTCATATGGTATCCATGTCCTAACCAAGCAATGAACTATACTCAAATTAACATGTATTTTCCCATGGCTTTCCAATCTTTGCAACGCTGCAGTCGCCACACAAATGTTATGCAAGTGCTGAAAGATGGACTGTGCTCACATGCAAGAAATGCAACAATGAGGAGGCACAGGAGAGATGATCCACACTACAAAAACCTGGAAGTTATTTTAGGGAGGGGGATCTAATTAAAGCTGTAACTACATTACTGTCCAGTAATGAGTTCAGGTATTCAATTTACATTTTAAAGAGAGATTGCAGAACAGAGGGGTCTGTGAACATCCTAAAGCCATGCTTTAGCTCTCCAGTATGAAGCGCAGGCAAGGAGTAGGACTGTTGGAAAAAGCTGTCTATTTTATTAAACACATGTAAAGTACTTTACAAACAGTACGTATTAGCACAATCCTGAAGAAAGCAGTTTTCCGGAGGGACTCGGTTAACCATTAAATGGTTTTGTAAAGACAGCTTCAATTTTTCCATATTCACATCACAAGGAAAACAGCATTTCTTACTGGACATTAACTTAAATATATGGAAATAAAGAGGTTTGAATTTAAAATGCAGTACCCAGAACTTCATATTTGATGTGCTAGCTGAAATAAAGGTATGATGAGATGGTCAGTAAGTTCAGCCAAGCTGTACGTGCACCTACAGCACTTACACTGGAAACATTTGCAACATTGGATGAAATGGTTCTATCAAAAAGTTGGAAGCAGATTTCTCTGCACCAGAAAGGAGAGTATGTAGTGCCAGTAGCCCTGCTCATGGCTTTCCGTAGAGAAATGAAACAGTAACTTCTGCAGGTGAAATAGAAACAGTAAGGAGAAGCTTCCCAAAAGCGGTAATAGGATGAAAATGTTACTGTTAAACATCATCTTTAGAAGAAAAAACAGTACTTCAAAATGGACCTTGACAGGTTACAAGTATCTGCTTTGCTTTCATCAAGCATCCCAACCAAAATGAAAGAGAGATGAGGTACAAAACTGAGTATGTATAGTCAAAGGCTCTGAAAACAAATCACAAACTCTGTAATGATTATATCCAGGTTTAGCTCTGCACTCATAGGAAATGCACTGCCTTAGGTTCATCATCCTAACCTAAGGCTCAGTCAGCTGATCCCAGGAACGCATCCCGAATACTGCATG
Organism: Aquila spilogaster; assembly: GCA_024606505.1. NCBI lineage: Eukaryota > Metazoa > Chordata > Aves > Accipitriformes > Accipitridae > Aquila > Aquila spilogaster. Next base: position 29,392 of record JANHGO010002365.1, read on the forward strand.
GGACTGAGTCAATGTCTCCCTCTGGGGTACAGAGCTCCACATGAAGCCATGATCCAGCTATCTCCCATGCCCTTAATTTCACTTGTGTGAAGTACCACTGTGCCTCTCTGAACACTGGGCTTTGTACAGCACCACTGCGGTCAGTTCACTTTAATCTCAAGTTAATCAAAGCCGTGGATCAGCATCACTGTCCCTGGAAAAGTTCAAGAACCATTGAGATGTGGCACTGAGGGACATGGTCAGTGGGCACGTGGAGATGGGTCGACAGCTGGACTTGGTGATCTTAGTGGTCTCTTCCAACATTAATGAATCGATAAGAGAGAAAAGCTCTACGGCCTTCGCACAGCTCTGAGGTCACTCTTCGCAAACTGCTGCACCAGAACCTTTGCGACAGTGCAGCCCAGGACCTGGTTTGCTGCTGTTATCACATGAGATATTAAACTGAAGTTTGACCGCCTGGAATAACAGAGACACGGGACTGCAAAACCCAAAGATCCTACAGCATTGTGCCCTCAGCCCGGTCCTGAGCTGAATTTGGGCCATTCACCCCTACTCACAGTGATTAACCTCCCCCGGATTAAGCTCCCCACGCTGAGGGGGATGTGTTTGGGCGGCGTATCACCAACACAAGGTGGTTTTGTGCTATGACTCAGCCGTGCCTGCCGCCAGACGAACCCCTCGCTGGTCTCTGCTTATGCAGCAATGAAACCTCATTAAAAATTCTGCATAATCACGCAATTATGAATCTCCCTCTCGCTGGGTTTTCATCAGCAATACGCACGATATCCTGCTACGTGCATTCGAGCAGAACGATACGGCGCTCGCATTAACCAGCACAACAACCTTAAACTAGCCCTGTTTGTCCTCCCTGAGCGCCCACAGCGGCGACCGGGAGGTGAGGGGGCCCCGGGACTCCTGGCAGGCAGGG
>JANHGO010002366.1:0-30318 GCA_024606505.1 Aquila spilogaster
AGAAGTTATCTCAGCTCTGCTTTCTTTCAGAGCTCCTTGGCAACACAGCCACCAAGATATAAATATGCACACACAAAAATTTGCAGCAGGCACGTGTGCACGCACACACAGAAACCAACAGGCAAAAGCATTTCAAGGCAGATATGGCCAGGAAGGCAAAGGACTTCTGGAAATTTCGGGAAGAGGAGGAAAATAAAGGAGACATTTCTTTTCCTTAAATTTAGCTTTCTAAAGGTTAAAAAAACGTGGAAAATGAATAGTTATTCTACTTAAATCAATGAACTGCACACAGATTACAAGTGGCCAGACACAGCTGCAGGGCCACATTGCCTAAAATATAATTTAAATGAAGAAAACCTAGTTCTGACTGAGGGAAGGACCAGCAAAACCCAAGTACTCAAGAGTACATTGGTTAAACAGAAACATGAGAGCTCCCCATCCACTAAAGTACTGGCACATAGCGTTTCATAGTTCAGTCATCACTTCTCCACTCCTTAGGCATGGAGCTTGCACTGAAGTCAGGGCCAAGGGAGATCATATTGCCAGTGGTGCTCAGCTATAGTAACACCACCATAGAAAGATACACACCAGACACATGCCATAAGCATCCTACACAAGAAAGGGTTCCAACACATTGCTGTCCCTCATTACACTAACACCTGAAAGTGGCAAGTGACCCCACCACACCGACACCCTGTGCACAGTAGGTAACACCTCTCACCTCAGTGTGTATCTCCTAAAAGCCTTCCTGAGCAAAGACCACAATGAATGCTGGTCACCACACACTTCTTACAGCCTTGCTTCATTCCTCACCAGATCTGAGGAAGAAGGCCCCCTCCCTTCCTCTTTGGGTGGGTATTTTTCTCACAGGTGATGTGCAATGGTGCAACCAGACATCTGGAGCAGATGCTCTTTCTCCTGCCTCAGATGGGACAGGGATTCAGTATTGTGTTTCAATATCTTCTGGCTCACAGTTTGCATTCCCAGCCAGAGGCGAATCTCAGGCTGCTCCCTAATGAGCAATCACATCAAGAAAGCAGTGCTGGGAAGATCTTTGGGCTCATGCAAACTCTTCCCTCACTGTGATTAGGAAGGGATTGTTATCAACTGCTCCTGTATCTCTTACTTCACGTGTGCAAGCTGTTTACAGATCAAATATTGTGCAGTAAGATTTAAGAAATATTTATTCTGAGATATCTATATTAACTGTTCTTAAACTAAGAGCACAGTGAATAGTTATCCAGATTCTAGAAACTCTTCTGAGGCTCAGCTTTATTATTGTGACTGCTCCTGAAGTCAATGCACCTCCTGTGGTCTTTGAGGAAAGCACGAACATGAGAGTTTGCAGTGGCAACTTTTAACCTTGCAAGTGGAACACATTCATTAGGAAACCCAGGCTCCAGGAGGGCAAACAAAGGGGGAATCTTACTGATTCTGGTTTACTGACAGGGTTCTTTAGAGAGCAAAGAATCAAATGGAACCAGTTTTATTGTGAGTCCCAAAAGACTCTAGTTCCATCGTTGGAATATGTACAAATCCTCTGATTTCTCCGCTTCATGATTTTTTTTCTTTCTACAGCTTTAAAAATCTTCAGCATTTACATTAATTTCAAGTTTTGAACCCAGAATTTGAATCCAAGTGTCAATACTGATGGTGAATTTAATAGGACTGAGGGCAATTCCTTGGGGGAAAAAAAAAGTCATTATAGTTTTCTCTTTGGCTCATTCCTTTTCCTTGCCCACGCAGCCATGCCAGGGTCATATATATCTCCACTCCTGGATGTTTTTAGGCAGTCTCTCAGGCCATCATCCGTCTCTTCTGATACTTTACCAACTGCCATTCCCAAATATTATCTCTGCTCTCTACCATGCCTGTTTGTGGTCCTGCTGGTCTCCAGGGTCTCAGTCACCATCTGGCTATGTGAGCTGCTCTGCAGTCCCTCTTGGTTTGTTTGTCCTGCCGAATTGATACCCCACCATGAAAGAAGATCAGACTCTTTCCTGAACACAAGTCTTCATTAGCAACTTGCTGCATCATAGTCCTTTTATGTTTAATCTCCTCAATTAGTTAAAATAATGAATTTACTGCCAGGAAAGTTTATAAAAGCAGTTGATTTAAATATTCACAAAATAGTTACTAAGTGCACTCAAATCTTGCACATGTTCACCCCAGCAAACAAAGAGTTTTGCAGGGAGGTGGCTGCAGGATCTCCACTGTTGTTGCCTCTGTTTTTTCGTGGTGTCAGAGAAGAACTCTGAGCCTCAGAAAATCTCCACTTGTTATTCAAGGATGCTCCATTTCAGGCCCTGTTACCTTTCAGTATCAATATATCACCTAAGTCTGGAAACAGCTGTTAATAGTTCATTCCCTGGTACAGCTGTTGGTTGGACGTTATCTCTATATGCTACCTGTTAATTTCAATCCTATCTTCCTTAGAACTCTCTGCAAAGGCAGAATTATTTGAATGAATTAGGTGCTGCTATTTGGTCTTCAACGAGAATTACTTTAAAAGTAGTGCATATTTCTGCATTCTGAGCACAGACTTCGGAGGTAAGCAGTTTTTAATGGCATGCTTTCACTGCAAGTCTGGCTTAAGTGACAGTGAATTCTTTCAGGAAAAGCTCTTTGTTCAGTTAAACAGTTTCTTTTCTAAAAGTTCTGAAATTACTTGGTAAATTCCTGTTTTTCCAGTAAGTTCTACCGGCTCTAGTCCAGGGTGGGGTCCCAGTCATGTGTTGTTATGATTTTAAATACCGAGTGTCTCCACTAACGTCCCAGAAGGTAGTTTTCTATGTGTGACCAGACTTCCCTAATCACTGAGGAAAGTTCAGACATTTTCACATCTTGGAAACCTTGATACACTTGTAGGTATGATGTGTTCTAAACAAAGGGAAATCATGGTTTTTTCTGAGGGATTTTTTTAATGTCTTTTAAATATCATGGTGGAACACAGAGCATTGAAGCTGTCACCCTACGAAGCACTCAATAGGAGAGAATGTAGAGTCTCTGATACCTTGGTGGGACATCTGGGTGCTTCAGAAGCGCCCTGCTCAGGTGCTGGCACATAAGAGCAAGTCTCACATCACAACATTTACATCCTTTGTCCAAGCTCTGGAAAGAGAAGAGTGGAATCAGAAGCAACCCAAAACCTATCTCCATAATGCCATGGATTTTAAGAGTATCCCCTAGACAGTGGATTTACTTGATTTTTATTGAAATTCTAATGTTAAACACATTAGGAAACCTACTTGCCATCTCCTAAGCTCTCCTCTCAGCCTTAAAGGAAAGGTCAAGGTTCTTATCCCTTGTAATCCATCAAGAGAAATGTTTAAACATTCAGCAACAATGCTTTGGTCATTTTTTGTGCCACCTTAAGCCCTACTGCTACCTACGGTTTTCCAGGCAGGGAAATCAACCCATTAGTTCAAGTACTGGCAACACAAGTCAGAAAACCTGTATGCTCCTACATACACACATATATATACATAAATAAGAGGGACGGAGGGAGACAATTTCTCAGCAGCTCTGGGGAAAAAGCTCTTCCGTGATGAAATATTTTACTTAAGAAAAGCTCCTAAATCAATTGCTGCCAGGCAAAGGAGGGAGGAGGGAGGAGGGAGGACAAGGATTTTGCTCCATTCAGCATTTTCCTGTTGCTCCCTCCCACTCCACGAGCAGGTTGCAGGCTGCACCTTGGCCACAAACAAGGGTCGGCCCCATGGTTGGGCAGGAGGTGATGGCCTGGGCCAGTGAGAATGAAGGAAGCAGCACCGGTTCCTTCCCACCACCTTCCCTCCCAGCACGGCGAGAGCAGAGCTGCCCTATCAGTTTAACATACCAGGGACTTAGAGGGGCTTACAGGGCTGCTCTGTGCTGGGGATAAAGGATGGGAGTTTGGCAGGAATAAACATGTCACTTGGGGAGCCTGCTCAGTGAGGCCTGATTTCCCTCTCGCGTCGACGCGCTGCTGGCGCAGCTCCCCAGATGCCGTGCACTAATCCTGATTTATGCCGGCTTTTGCTGGGAGCAGCCCCTATGGAGCCCCGCAGTCACGGGGACAGAGCTCATGGGGAGGAAGGTCGCAGCCTCCTCACGCTGGTGGGAGCAAAACTTGTGGCTGTCGCTGTTTCCCAGCCTCTTGCATCAGGACAAGCTTCTCCCTACATTTGCAAAACATCATTGAACGCTACCAGGGCTCAATAAGTGCTGTTGGGAGCTAGGGGAAGGAGGATGAATCGCAAGGCCTAGCAGTGCTCACTGCAGGGTTGTGCTCAGCTCCTCCGTCACATGCGCTGAGGTTAGGACACAAAAAACATCCGCCATTTTAAAGCATCCCTACCAAAACCAGCAGCCATTTTGAAGTATCCCTACCATGAACAGCCACCATTTCAGAGCAGCCCTGGCTTCAGACACCTACAGGATGTGCTCTCTGATGGTGAGGCAGCACTGAGACAGATGCCATTTTGTAGAGGAAGCCAGGCGATGCTCACACACCTTCCTGACAGGGTACCTTGAGGTTCTTGTAGAAGAGAGAATAGAGTGTTGACGTGTTCCTTAGGAATGCATTTGTTTTCAAATCTCTAACCTTCCCTTTACAAAGGAGAGGTTGTCACTCGTGTTTCCACGCCGTTGCTCTCACAGTCGTTTATTTTCTGATCTTTATAGAGAAGAGGAGAGGGAAAAATTCCCAGCACAGAGCCCCCACAGGCTTCCCAAGGACAACAACTCAGCAGCACTCAGCCCTTTGCGGCTCTGCCGCCAGACCTGGGGTATCCGGGCAAACACAATGTTTCATTCCACTACCCCCATCAAGCAGCGCGCCAAGCAGTGTCTCCACCACATCTCAGTGAGAAGCCCACAGACTGAAAAGCCCTCGTGGAGGCTTTTTTGGAAGGAAGTCATCTCTCCCTCTTAACCTTTCCTTGTCTTTTCCCCCTGCTCGGTCATGTCAGAGTGATCTTGGCGCTTGCCGAGAAACTGCAAGGTCCCATCAGCAACACAGCCCAGGGCACTGCAGCTAAATTCCCCCCAATCTTCCCCAGACATTACCTAATTGATAAGGTGGCCGCTCCCTGCCCAAAGCGTGCGACACAGCCGGGCTCTGTTCCCCCTCGCTATGACATCATGCCGGCCCTTGCTGCCCATGCATCAAGCTGCCTGCAGGCTTCCTCTTCCACCCCAGATAAACGCGGCAGAGGCGAACTCCCTCAGCAACGCTGGAGAAAAATAACAGCACAGATTTCGCAGGCAAAAATTCAGCGTCACTTGGTTTGCAGGGCTGCAGGTTTCAAACTGGTGCTTGCAGTGTGCTGCACCGAATGCTGAAATGGAGGGCAAGGATGCACACAGAGAACGTGTGGAAGTAAGCTTAGCATCAATAAAGCCAAGTTCTCCCTCTCTTCATGGTTCCTTTTGGTTCGTTGCCTCCCAATGCTGTCCCCCTTGATGCAGAGTTCACACTACAGAGTGTAGCCTCCCGCGTGATGTGGAAGCTGAAGACAAAGTTATCCCTCTCTACCTACTCCATAGATTTGTCAGGAAAAAAAGATAACTGTGAATTCCTTATTATCACTACAGACCCCAGTGGGGCTTGACAAAGTTTTCACACTACTGTAATCACTGAAACATGCGGTTGTATAATCTGAACAAATTTCTGTCTAAAATCTTGAGTAACTTTAGTAAAGAGAGACAGAAAAACAAATGGATTTCAGTGTCTGAAACCTTTTTTATATGATACATTTTTCGAAAAGATTGTTAAAAAAGCTTCATCCAAAATACCATTTGCTTCAAAATCAAACGCATTATTTAAATTATAAAAGAATTGCCTGAATAAATTATACAGTACAACCTGAAGATATGTGTCTTTGCATGTATGTACAGACACACGCACAGACACACATGTAAGTATGTAAAGAGAGAAGCGGAGAAAGTGAGGGAGAACCCGCAAAGCAAATGATCTCCTTTTTATTGAGGTCGGAGCTAACCCTGAGCAATTTTTCCTTCTTACTTCAGACATCAAACCAAAAAGAAAAAGGTCAGCTATTGACTCATAATACTTACACACAATATCCTTTACTTCCTCCCTTGCTGAAGTAACCCACAACGAACATTCAAGCTCTGAGGTCTAAAGCTGCATTTATGAAGCTGAGGAAACAGCTCACTTTTGAGCCAAGACAATTAAAAAAAGCCCTTAAAAAAAAAAAAAAAAAGAATAACAAAGGTCTTCTGTTAATGCCAGTCGTGTAATTGCCCTACCAACGTGCTACGGAGTACCATGTGCTGTATAATCAATTGACTGTTCAGTCATTGTAACTTTCTTCACTCTACACAACTTCTTTGGATGCAAAGAATGAAGCATCCCAGGACTCCACGTTTTCATTGCCACCATATTTCTCTTGCATACTTGTTACAAGAGTGAGAAATGGAGTGAGCTCAGGCTCGGGCTGCTGTAGGCAATATGCAAGTGAGCAACAATGTTTTACAAATTAATTTATCTCTTTTTTTTTTTAGCCAGAGGGAAATGTTTCAGCTGTTGATACAACGTGGGCTATTCCAAGAAATATTCCAAGAAATTCTGTGCCCGCTTGACTGCAGAGCCCTCTAATAGGGGAGAGCCCTGTGTCTGCCTGCATTTTAACTCACTCGGCGTTTTTTTCTCCCACTGCAGGGACACAGGAAAGATGAGATACAAACAAGATTTTATTTTCCTATCTCTCTCACTTAAGGAGAACATAGCCATAATTCCACTGAGAATAAACAACCCCACAGCTAATCTTCCCACTCACGAGGACGGTTTGTTGAAATTAGTGAAAGGATGCAGACGTTGCACAGACTGCTTGATAAGAGTTATAAGCACTGGTTTGTTATTATTAAAGAGAGGGAGCATAACTTTGCTGTCTCCAATGATTTTAAAACACAACATTCTCCCTGACAGCTATCTCCCTACCTACTCTATTTACATTAAATAGACGGGTGAGTAAGTGTGGGGACGTCCATATGGAAAAAAAATAAATGGCTTCCAAGGGGTGGGTGTTTTGTCTGCTGTATACGTTTTTTGAGGATGTGGCAATATAAACCACAAAAAAATAAACAACAACTCAGAAAGCATCACCAGAACTCAGAAATAAAAAGCAATTAACAGTAGAGCCTAGAGCCTGAGGGTATGGATATGGGCAGCTTAATTTTCTTGAAATATTAGCACATCCACAAATAAAGAAATCAGTTGTAAATGTGCATCTAGTATTACCTGAGCTTGCATGTTGAGATGTATGTAATTAATGGCATAAGCAGTTTCATCTTGATTCTTAGGTGTCACTGATGAGAAAACCAGATCTCCTAAATTCTGGCTTAAAGGTAATAATAATGGTGGTGCAATATCACCAGTGTTGCTTTAGGAGTAAGAAATCAACTTTCATTTGGGCAGGCATCTCACTGCACCCAGTGCCTGTGACACTACCAATGCTGATAGCAGATGCTGAATATGAGAGCAGTGGGGTGATCCGCTCGCTGCAGTTGTCTGCAAAGTGAGATCCAGCCAATGTATTTAGGCTGAGGTTGCTTTGAGGCAGACCAAGAGATAGTCTCTATATTACGTATCAACCCGAGTGTCACAATGTCCAGGTTCCTCAGAGGTTGTGGCAACTAAGATAAGGGGTTGTCGTCATCCCTGTCGGCTTGAATAGACATAAGTGGAAAAATCCTTTGGCTAATGCTGTCCTGGCACTTGCTGAATGTGCAGGAAAGGTGGAAAGATGGAGAACAGTGACAATCAGCGAGGCTCAGCAGGAGATGAAAGTAGGATTTTCCATATCTGATTCCACAGACTCTTGATAGCTTTTTTGCTATCCCACTGGCTTGTCAATAATTTTTCTATGTGTATTTATGATCTAAGGAGGCAACTCTACTACCACTGTTTGCTCTTTGACTAACAGTACCTAAAAAGGAGTTTTGTGTCGTTGCTAAAATTGCTGTTGAATTAAGCGCTAATTCATTAATACATCTTCATTAGCTATAACTGCATTTTTTGAGATGACTGAGGGCATAGTTGATTCCAATTTGGTTTTAGACAGGATTCAGAGTGAATATCAAGCAGAAATTCTCTGCCTTCAAATTCTGAAGTTTAGACTTAATGGACAGTGAGAAAATCTGTAACTGTTATTCTTTATGATGTGTGAAACTGATGAAAAATACAGAAGTGCTGTAGTCCAGCCATTGTAACCCCACATGTCTGTGTGGCTTTATTTGTGGGGCAGCATTGTAGTGGGCATCACTGTGCAACCTGATGCAAGACAAATCAGTAACACAATAATTGCTATTGTATCAAACAGCAAACTGTTATTTGCTTACTGTTATTCTGTTGTGTTTTTTTTTTTAAAGGTAAACATGAAAACAAGGCAGTCTGAATTGCATGGACTTTAGCTTTATATACAAAAAAATGGCAAACAGCTAACAGTTATTGATGCTGTACTTTCTGAAAAAGGCATGCAAGCTATCCAGCTATCAAGTGTGTGAAACTTGCCACATTTCCTGGGATTTCAATGCACTAGCTTCTTTTTCTCATTATTTCTTTAATATATTCTACAGGATTTATTTCACACAGGCAGGACAGTTTGGGGCAAGTCCAGTACACTATTTGGACAGTTTGGCTATAGTCTTCAGTGTATACTGGGACCACAGAAATATACGCAGATGTGTGCATGTATATATATGTAAATTTTGGTATTTGTGTGCATATACTCTTAGTACATGCATAGGCGCTACCCCATATGCATCATATATTTTATTTTGCAGTATTAAAACATTATATTCATAATAATAAGAGGGAAGAATGTGATTTGTTTCTTCCTTTCTGAGTAAAATAAGCTACAAATGCTGATTTTTTAAAACTTTGCAGTAGGGCTAGTCACTTGCAAGTGTTCTCATCCCATAGAAGTGCAGGACTGGTGATATACTTTGAGCAGAGCTTATTTGTAGGTCTAACCTGTCACTTGAGTGTGCCATGCAGTCATGTGTTTGCAATCAGAGTCCTTGGAGCTGGCAAGAAAATAACTATCTTTCCAGCTGTTCTGTCTCTTCACCAGCATCACATTTAAAGAGCAAACTGTAAATGCTAAGTGGCTGATGAAGCTTCCATAGCTAGCAAATTTCCAGCTTCAAAAGCTTTTCTTCTTCTGAAGTTAATGGTTGTGAACCCTCTGGGTTCACTTTTCATGTTTTTACTATATGCCATTCCATTAATAACTTTTGGTGTTTGTGGCTATCATATAAGGACTTAAAAACATATGAACATTCTTCATGGTTAAGAATTGCAGTTCAGAAATGTGTTCACAGGAGAAGACCAAATAAGGGTTTCACAGCAAAGGTTTTATGTTATAAAAACACTCTCAGAATTAGAAGATCCACTGGACTTTTTTTTTTCAAGAACTGTTGGAGACTTCTGGATGTTTCTGAATATTTAGTATGAGACAAATACACTCAAAACCTGTTGTAATCAACTCCTGTCAGATCCTAATAGTCACTTTGGTGTTTAACCTCGTGGGATCCAATGGACCCTTGTGAGTAGATCTGCTCTCCACTCAACGGGGCATGAACATCCATACTGAGGATGAGGCAACAGCCACCAGCAACATCTCTCTCCTCAGCACATGCAAAGAAGTCTGCATGGTTAAAGAAGGTGGGCAGGGAAAAATTCAGAGACCACAGGTGATGATGGTGAAAGATTATCCTGTCCAGAAGAGCAGGATTTTCATGGCAAGGCAAAATACAGCCCACTGTTTATACTTTAGAACTCATTCACTTCGATATCAAGTTTATAACAAATAATATCAGCAATATTTTTAAAACAACAAATATATCCGTACAGAAGAAAGCAATACATTTTTTGGATTTTTAAGTTATCAGGGTAATCCTAAACAAGTATTCTACTTTAGAGCTACAGAGTACAAAGCATGACCTTATCACAGAATCACAGAAACACTGAGGTTGGCAGGAACCTCTTGACATCACCTAATCTGCCCCTGCAGCTCAAGCAGGGTCACACAAAGCAGGTTGCCCAAGACTGTGTTCACTTGGATTTGGAAGATCTCCAAAAATAGAGACTCCACAACCTCACCAGGTAACCTGTGCTAGGTGTTTCCTGATATTCAGTTGGAATTTTGTTGTTTCAATCTGTGTATGTCACTTCTTGTCCTGACACTGGGTACCACTGAAAAGCGCTTGGCTCCATCTTCTTCATTCCATCCTGTGAGATATTTGGAGACATTGATGAGATCCTCCTGAACTTTCTCTTCCCAGGCTGATTTTCCTTATAGGAGAGATGCTCCAGTCCCTTCATTTTTGTGGCCCTTTGCTGAACTCTTTCCAGTATGTTCAAATTTCTGTTGTATTAGGGAGCCCAGAACTGGACCCAGATCTCCAAATGCAGCCTCACCAGTATGGAATTCAGGGAAAGGATCACCTCTCTCGACCTGCTGGCCACACATCCTAATGGAGCCCTGGATGCTGTTGGTCATGAAGATGCCTCGCTAGTTCATCGTCAGCTTGTTGTCTACCTCATGATCCTTCTCTGCAGAGTTAGAGCTACTTTTCAGCCAGTTAGGCCCTAAACATACAGGGACATAACCTTTCTCAATTATAGATGGATTAGAGCAGAAGGAGGATGCCACTTCCTATGTGGCAGGAGGCACGGTAACAGCTTGCTTCATTGAGTGCAATGCAGTGCTGAGAATAATGATGAGAGGCATTAGATACAGGGGTCACCTTGCCACACGGAACATAGCATGCAAGATCATGCTCATTTACACCAGAAGTTAATCAGAAGTAAATCCATCCTGGAAATGGACCACGCTCTTCCTTTCATGATTGATTGGTCTTTGACACAGAGCAGTGAAAGGACAAAAGCAAATGAGATGATGCGAAAGGGGCTGCTGAACAACACTGAAAATATCTTTTAGACAGAGTGGGTATACCCAGTTTGGGTCAAAAAGCTCAGACAAAATAAGTAGTAGCAGACTGGGGTGCATCCATGGACCAAAAACTGAAAGTATCTTCTTGTGTGCCTAGATAGCTACTGATAGCTATCCCCATACAGGACTACCACTTCAACAAATAATAATTGCCACCAGTAGCATCCTGCAATTACTTTCATCAGTTTGCACAGATTCAAGTATTTGATAACTCATACAGTACAACCCCGTAAAAGTTAACATAGCCTTAACAGCTGGGGTGACCTGCTGACTTAGATAAGGACTGGCACTGCAGGCACAAAGTAGGAAAGGCTTTGTCTCTGTCCTGAGGTTGTACCAAATCAAGGCAGACAAAAATTGAGCATTTGAGCTGGCATCTCATAAATGTTTGCTTTCCTTTCTGTGATAAACAGCCTTCTCTCCCCTTGCTTTCTCTTCTCTCTGATCTTCATAACATGTTCAAAACACCCAGGTAAGCATGATGACATCCCACTGGTCCAGCACAGATTTGAGCATGAGAACTGCCTCAGTATTTCTTCAAGAACATCTGCTGCAAATGTTTACAAAGCTTAGTTTCTTTACTGTTTTTCTCCTCCCTCACATCACCCTATATTTACACAAAGAACTTCAGTTAGTATATAAAATCTACATATTTACAACTGTAAACTACTTTTGGGACAAATTGCATAACAAATTATTTCTGGTTTATCGTTCTCTTTTTATGTGCAATTCTACCCAAAGAATTCTTGCCTCAAATACGTAGTCTCATCTCTTTACTTATACTCTGCACACATAAAAATACTAGTAAAAATTATTTACACTAAAGATAAAACATACTGAGAAGGAGAACAAGGCACTCAAGCCCTAATGCTCTGCAGCATTCAAACTTGGATGTAGTTGTTTTCAAGACTCAATGGACAGAAGTAGGTCAAAGCAACTGCCCTTGCTTAGGAGCCCATCCGTCATGCTCCAGGGCATCTGGGACATCAGCACAAGGCTGGTAGATGCAATATAAATAAATGGGAGACCCAGGCTGAGTGCTCAGCGGCTGAAACTCGGGTGTGGTACACCACAGGCATGGCATGTCAAACAGCATGTAGATATCTATGGCTGAGCAACTCAATCAAACTTGTCATCTCACAATTGTATAAAGCCGGGCAACGTGTGCAAGGAAATTATTGCTGTAAGCTCACCAAGTGGTTTTCAATAAAGCACTCTTTGGTATCTACCCTGTTGCTTGAGCACATTTGACTGATTTAAGTGCAAATCAACAAATTATAGGTTGATATAGGCAGAGATTATTTTCCAGTAGTTTCTGCAGTTGCTTTCCACACTGTATGAAAGTTATATGGAGAATGAGACTGGCAGCAAATGAATACCTCTCCTAAACTACTCCACATGTAGGTGAGTGCCAGTTCCTGAAAAAATGTAGGTGCCTTACAAATAGTGAAACATAATCAAGAGGCAGAACTAGAGAAAACTTTTCCCAGCTGTACCATATCCCTGTACCTGGGGCTCTGTGTGCCTGAATGCCTTTTGGTTACAGCAAACACTGTAGCAGGCCTTGAGATAAAAACTACCGCAGGATTGCATTCGCTTCTGACTGAAAACAAACAAACAAGCAAACAAACAAAAAAAAGCTCAGGTCTTTTGAAACAAGTAAAAGTAATTTATTTTCAAGCACTTTTAAGAGAGAAAAAAAAAGAAAGAAAGAAAATATTTAAATTCATCATCTTAAAAACGTAAGTTATTCTTAGCATCGTGCTCGGTAGCCAAAAAAACAGAATCCGAAACAAAACCAAAAAATTGTTCAAGCAATTCTTTTAAATTCAGATTTGAATAAATTAAATTAGCTTTTGATTAGATTAAGCTAAATTGCATGCCTATTCTAAAAATGGAAATGAAATAAAGGAAGTCAAAATTTGACCACAATTACAGGCAAGCTGGCGGTGGTGAAAATGGCTTTCAAAGATGTTTGGGAACCAGATATCTACAAAGTTTCATATTTAAATCTGTGCCAGAACAAACTCTGACCTTGATAAGATTCACTTAGGATCCTATCTGCTCAAGACTGTCTTTTAAATACGAAGGTGAGAAAGAACAGAAACAGAAGGTGGGAGAAACAGCCCTACATATTTTATTGACTAGATAACCTTCCAAACGTTGGTGATTCCTGCGGGTAGAAAGTCTCATGTTGGCTTTTGTGGGGAAAAGCATGCATAACTAAAGATGACAGAATTTGCTAGTATATAATGCTATCTGCAGTCATTGCTGACTCCGAAGAGGTGTATCTCACAGCAACAGAGCACACATTTGCAGCTTCCAAATGTCCATGAGCTCTTCTGTTTAACATACAGTTTTTACTTCAAGACATTCTGGTAAACTACAGCAGACATCCCAGTGAAAGTAGGCTTATTCAAATAACATTTTTCACATGCTGCCACAACTTTGATCGACTCCATTTATACAAAAACCATGACTAAATTTGTAGAGCAGTTATGGCAACATAGGCATATGCTGTATTCTGCACATATGATCCTCAGACATCAATGCATTAAGGCAGCCTTCCTGCCTAGTTGCTACTGCATGTGACAAGACAAAAATAAAACCACAAGCCTCTTGTAAACTTTAATCACCATATTAACACCCATGAGAAAAGCTTTGGGTGATCCCAATCTTGTTTAAGAGGGTTCAGCTGTAGATACTTACAGGATGTTCTGCCCCTGCTGATTGCTCATTATCCAAAATTAGCTCCCAGAGAAGTCTTTGCCATGGTGTCTGGCAAAGTGGTAGCTGGACTTGTTTTCAAGAGCTTTTGACATTCTCAGGACCTCCGCTCCTCCAGGAATGCATGCCTTCATGGAACAGGATGTTATTCAACTTTCTGTAGGGACAAGTCAAGAGAGTTGTTACTTGATGAGGAAATAAACCCCTGGAAGAATAGCACAATGACAATTTGTTGCTTTCCTTATATACTCTCCAGTTTTGTGGAGGGTTGCTCATGCTTAGTGGTTGTGAAGCCTAATGGGTTCAGGCTGTCTAACAGGTTCAGTAGATCTTGGACATTATAGGTCCAGTCTTGAGCTTTTTTGAAAGCAGAATTCTGGTTGATCTTAGTGACACTCTCCCAGTATTCAAAGAGAAAAAGAATCACTTGTGCTTTCCTTAGAAAACATATCTTTTGCAAAAAGCCACTCTCTCAGGTTATGAAAATACCCTCAACAAGTTAATAGGCCTGATTATAGAAGCAACAGTACTTCAATTAAGTGCAACAAAAACCATGCATCTTCTATATACGTAAATCTCTCTCCAGTGCATCTTGTACAAATAATTTTAGATAATAATTCAAATTCTTGTTAAAGCAAGTCTTACAGTTTCTAAGCTCTGAGAGCCTGTCAAACTACACTGTTTTGATGATTTCTTCAAAACTTTCCTGGAGGTTACAGTAGCTGTTGGTTTAATTATTGTAAGATGATGTGATGATGTAATACCTTCATTAGCTGTAACACTTTTCAGTGATACTTGTGGTAACTTTGAGCTGATAAAATGCTGGAAAGGCTGGTGATTTTTTTTCCATAGAAAAATGCTTTTTTTGTCAAAGCATAATTTCACAGAATTGTTCATCAGAAGAGGCCTGGTCATATTGTGTTGACTCTTATGTTGATATTGTCAAAATATTTAAGTTTGTTTATTGTTTAGTTACTGCTGTATTATAGTAACATATTTATTTTTCATCTGTTATATACACATATATATATATTGAATAGCACATTTAACAAAATGCAAGCAGAACTGAAACTGATCAGAACAGCAATGCCAAAACCAATATTTCTCACATTCTCAAGATGAAGATCTCATTTCCAAGGGAGAAATTTCATTTCTTTCAAAGGAGGTTTTTTCCTCGTGATTTCCCATGAAAGCTTGCTGTAGAATGCTCTGCTTCCACTCGCTTTGTGATAGGAGTGGAAATATGCTCACTCTGAAAAAAAATCACATCCTCTCATTTCATTTTTAAGATTTTTCCTCTTTCTTTTCATTCCATATCATTAATATTTTTGTGGTAACCGTTGCTTGGCATTGCTACATTCTTCCATATGAAAATTTCTTTTAATGTGGCCATTATGTAAATAAATATCTCTAAAATATACTTTGCTATGTTACAAACTAGAGCTTTAAAACATATGCTTCTTATAACTCTTATAAAAATTAATGAAACACTCATTCTTACGCAGTGAGCCTAGCTTAACTTTGAAAGACTATGTGAAATTGCTGAACTAAAATAAATGAGATTGCTGTTAATGTAAGATATCCATTTGAAATACTCTGGTATTTAAATTTAGCTCATTCTGCCTCTGGCATATGAGTTTGGAAGTAAGCCAGTTCGTCTTAAAAGTAATAAAGTTCTATGCAAATCCAGAACTGACCATTTCGGAGCAAAGCTGTACTTCTATTGCATCGACTGTCCTCGGGTGTAAGTGAAGGGAAATAGTTTCTCAACAATTAAAATCATGGCTTAGGGATGCCAACAGAAAGATTTTCACTTTTTCTGTTGATTCTGTCTGGCGTTTCCCAACCCCTGACTATTTACTCCCACAGAAGCTGTAGTTTCCACTAAAATAGCCGCAATTAAGACAAGAAGTTCTGGACTGGTGCTGGTCCCAGCCTGTGGTCACGGCGCAGTTATAGGCAGAGCTGTGCTTGGCACTGGGCTGCACGCACCAATTCCTGTTCAGTCATTGATGGGTTGCCTGCACCCAGGGCTGTTCCCCAAAACACAGAGGAGGTGGTGAACACTCCTGGTGGCAGATGGGTTCCTGTGGCTCACAGCCCCAGTGCTCCTAATGAGAGCTAAGCAGGTGGGGAAGCAGAGTCCTTTGATCCCTTACCAGCTCCGGGTGGGCCTGTCTCCTTTGGTTTAATGGCAAATGAACAGTGTTATCCAGGGGTATGAGAGGCCCAGAAAAGTGCCAATGCCATCCCATATTTCAGTCTGGACGTGAAGAAGTGTAACAGGTCTGCAGAGGACTTACCTCTACAGCTGGGCAAGTTAAAATTATGACTGCAACTGCACTTGTGATGGCTCCATCAAAGTAACTTCCCATTCTGGGTAAAAACACGGAGAGAAGAGTTCCCACTCTTCTTTACAAAGTTCATAAAGACATGCATAGCTTTCTAACAACAGCATGAGACAGAAAAATAAATTCATTAGCTATTTCTAAATGAGCTAGGCTTTCTAATAAGTATCTTTGTGACGGTCTTTGTGGTGACTGCTCTGGCAGTGCTTCCCACTGAGTTCGTGCTCCACCTGAGCAGGCATTGCACCGAGAAAAGGGATAGCCCACAGCTCAGCACATCAGTGAAGTACTCTGTATGATGTCATTCAGAGAAGCTGTCTTCAGAAATGCTTTTTTTTTTTTTTGTCTGAACAAAAAAAAAAGGCAAAATAAGCACTGTGTTTGTTAACCAGCAACTGGTGTGGGAGCAGGTAAGTAGGGAAGAATTAAAGGCAATTTGCAGGGTGAGAGGAAAGAGAAGCAGGGAGGAATGGCTCAGCTTTCCCCGCAAAAGACAGATCTCTGTTTTTTTGATGCAGAAATAAGACAGGAAGCGATGCAGTCTGATCAAAAGGCAGCTTGAACCACATACAGCTTCCATTTAAAGCAGCAAGCAGCTGGCCAGCCCTTTTCAGGATCAGATCAATATTTGGCATAGGCCACTACTGTTTGCTTTCAACTTTAGTCATTAAGAAAGACCAAAGTTTTTCAGGTCATAGGAACAATTCCTCCCTGAAGGGAAAGTGAAAAATAGGAATATTTGCCAAGCTGAGGGGATAGCAAATGATATAAGGCTGCAGTTGTTTTACAAGAAGCAACCTTTCCAAACATTACACATTCTTAGTAAGAATGGTATTAACCCACTTAGAAACAGTACTCTACATCAACGTTCAGGCTGATTTATTCTTGATCAGCCTGCTATTACCTAGGACTCTTCTTGAATCAATCAAAACCTCTTGTAATGGAAATATTCCGGAGCAAAAAGTGTCATACCTTATAAAAAGGGAAATCCATTTCACTACTGGATATATCACATCAATAAAAAAATCACTTATCACTGGACAAGAAGATAGATTTTTTTCAGAGTGGCTGGGATTTGGGGGGAGGAGCAGAGGTTATGGTTAATGTTATTAAATTAGGACCACTGTTTGCAACTTACCTTTTGAATGATGTATTATGTTATCCAATGAAGCAAATCTACTGTGGCTTTCATCAGTT
Organism: Aquila spilogaster; assembly: GCA_024606505.1. Classification (NCBI taxonomy): domain Eukaryota; kingdom Metazoa; phylum Chordata; class Aves; order Accipitriformes; family Accipitridae; genus Aquila; species Aquila spilogaster. Next base: position 17,237 of record JANHGO010002366.1, read on the forward strand.
TCTCTTCTTCATACTAGCAGCAGTCAGGTTGAAGCTCTGCAGTTTTTTAAAGGAAAAACATTAAGGAATATTTCAAAATAGCAGTTTGCACATTTTTTTCTTGTTTTCCTTATCAGTATTCCCATTTTTCCTTCAAAGAAACGGTGATGGCCCAGGACAAAGATTGTGCCTGGGCACAGGACATCTTCCCCCCACCTTTGCATCAGATGCATAAGGGTGCTGACACCCGTGCTCCGGACAGCATTTTTCTCCAAGGGTTCGTGAAGACCAAGTGAATCTTCTCCGGTGACTGTGTGGCTGCCTAGAAGCTCTGAGGTGGGAGGGCGGGAGGAGTCCGGCTGCTATGGGCATGCTGAAATGCAGACATGGCTCCTGGGTGACCACCAAAGACCTGATACAGCACAGCATCAAGCAGGTGCAAGGCACAACTGCTGCAAAACATAGGTACAAGCTAAGCCAGGAGGAGGTGTTGCTGTAGTTCACCTTGTCCCACTTCGGTGCAATGCTGCAGAGGAGACAAACACACCTCAGAATTTAAAAATCTGTGGTTTTGATCTAGCCTCACTTTCAGCAAAACAAAGTAGATTTTCCCGTTGGAGGCTGGAAGCTGCTGTCAAAACACACAGAGCATCTGCCTGGGATTTGTCTGGCCTTTCCAGCTCCTTTCATGCGAGGCTGAGCGGAAAAGCCTGCACGGATTCAGTTACCGTCTCTTGCAGGAGCTCACCCGCCTGCTGCGTGTGGCCAGATTTTCTGGTTCCACATTTCAGGGTTCCTCAGGAGTGATGGGCTGCGGGCTCAGAGCTTCACTGGCAGCATGCGGTTTGTTTAGGCAGAGCCAGTGCCAAAAGCACTTTGCACCTGGAAAAGCTCCCCCTTGCATCCTTACATGAGAGTCCCAGGATTCAGGTGGACAAAAAGCCAGGGAGAGGCTGGGCTGCGAGCTGCCTCGTGCTCTGGCATGACCGCAGGCTAACAGGGAGGGCTGGGGATATGCATCCTGCTCTCTGCACCTCTGGGCCACGAGCTCTCATGTCCTTGGCCAAAGAGCAAAGCCAAGTGGAAAAACTGCAGAAGAATGTGAGTGAGCACCTCTCACACAGGCCTGCGCTGGCAATACCAAAAGGGCAGTTCAACATGATGTAAGGGGTGCCTGCAGCCTCTTTCCACAGCGTGTGGGCATCTCTCTGGAAACAGTGCTGGCACACCTCACTGGCTGGCTGTGGCTGGCAAAGGAGGGCAAGCGAATGGGAGCGAGCATGAAACCTGGGGTTTAACATCTTTAGATATGAACATAAGGATGAGTGGGTGAAAAACTTCATTCCAACCCAATAGGAATCATTTGGCATAATAAAATGATTTATCCTTGTGACTTCCTCTATAAAATATTGATAAAGCTTACATATTCTTCCAACATATTGAAATGCAGGAATCAGCTCCTGCAATGGAAGTTTAATCAGAGCGTCCTTTCCTTTTTTAAACCTTATGCCATCCCAGACATCAGGGAGCTGGTTCAGCTGAAGCCTGTGATGAAACAGAGTCCTACAGAGAACTTCTTTCTACAGAGGGAGATTGTTTGCATTCAGCTCCTCTGTGATAACGGAAGGAAGAAATTCTGTGGTACATTCTCACAGGGTTCTTCATTCTCACTTTAATTTCCATTCAGTTGTTTAGGTTAAAGAAAGAGCTTGTGAAGCAAAGCAAAGCACGTGTGCACACGCAAATCACTCAGAAAAATGACTGAGGAAGGAAGACTTCTTCTCACTCATATGAGACCATCTTAACATCTTCTCTCTACCAAAATCCTCCCTGGAGCTGAAAGGAGAGCAGGACTGGCACCAGATCAGGCCATAACAATTCATCCCACTTTTACTACCTGCTGCATCTCTCCCCACTCACTTCAGAACAGAAGTTCTTTGGTGGTCTTCTGTTCTGACATCTGCTTACCCTTATCTTTAATCAGTTTTGCTGATAGACATTTCCCTGGAGCGCAGAGAAGCTAATAGATTTTCTTTAAAACCAGCTACTGCTTAGTAGTCAAGAAATTATCTTTGTGGCCTGCAAGGGTGAGAGACCCAGTTCCCAACATTCCCATGCAGACAGTTAAGTCTCACCCAGCTTTATCTGATTTGCTCCATTCTACTCCTTATACTCTGCGCACATAATGGCATAATGACTGCAATACATTTTTGTTTAAACTGCAATTAGGCAGAATGCACAATATCCCAAGGCACCGAATGATCAGGGAATGCACTGTAAGTAATTGTTAAATAATGTGGTAATTTACTATGGTTTCTATCAAGAGTTGCGCTGTCTGCCAAACGGAGGAGCTGCACTTGGAACATGCTGCTTACAATCAGCCAGAGCAGTTGCAATGATTTGTCACTTGATGCAAAACTCTTCATTACAGAAGTATAACAAAGTGCAAGGTTCTACAGGAAGAAGAATGGCAGTTTCCTGGCTGATAGAAAGACTTACTAGAACATGCAGCAGCTCACATTTTGCTCCAGTGGTTGCGCAAAAGGCGTTGGCTCTCCAACAGATACTTGTATGTCATAGCATCCCATAGCAAGGCAACTTCTTGTGTTTTAGCAATGGTACCTTGAATCCTCAGCTAGAGAGCAGCAGTCTAGTGCTCACAGTGGAAAAAAATATAAAAGTCTCAATGTCTCCCAGGCCTCAACAAACAGTCACATAAAAGCAGAGTACTAGAAAGTAAACTCTGAGTAAGTTGTTAACCATTATCAGGATGCTTGAGAAAATCCCTGTCAGACTTCTTGTTGCTGAATGAAATAAAGTGAAAGGAACCATGCAGATATGAGGAATTGAGTCCTATCTCATTTAAACCTGAACTTTCAATGGGAGTGGGATGGTAAGGAATATCTGCATCTGAGCTTTTTGAATTGGAGATTGAATCTCCTTCTGCAGGTTTGTTTTTACTCCATTTCAGAGAAAACAGAGAGCACACACTTGAAAAAACACGAGTCAAGACAGTCAGTGCTGGAAATTCCTACAATTCTGGTGAAAACTGGGTCTGGAGAGGGGAGAGGGAACATATTCAATGTCTCTGCTGAAGGACAGCCTGTCGCACAAATCCAAGAGACCCTTGGCCAGTTTGGGTCTGTGCCACCAGCTGGGGTGAGGGCCGGAACATGGGCTTTTACCTTACAGCTCAGGTGAATGCAGCAGCACAGTGCTGGGAAGGGGAGAACTCTACTAAACATGCATGGGGAATAACCTGCAGTTGCAGATTTGAGGCAGCTTTGGCATAGAAATCCATATCAAATCTGGTGTCCTCAATTCCACTCCTCGTGGAAATAAACTAGTTTTATTTATTTCTACAGCATAGCGCAAATCTAAAAACTATAAATTCATATATCTATATTCACACCTGAAGTGAAGGACTATACGGACTCACAGACCATCCCCAGCACAGACTGCTCCCATCTCCAAAACAGGTCAGGACTCCAAGACTTGCTAATGACAGTTTATGAGCTCATGTGACTGAAGTAAGTAAATACAGCACAGCCAGGAATGCGAAGTCTGGACTAGACGTTTGTGTTTCGATGGCTCCTCGTCTCTGCGCCTTATCTGCTCTCCTACCAGAGCGGCTGGCAAGCACCATCTCCTGAGTGCTGATGTCTCCGTGCATGTGCGGATAGGGAAATAACATCAGATCTCCTCCCTGGGAAAAGGCTCCACAGAGCCCTGCGCAGTGCAGCCAGTTTTCTTGTCGCTCCTTGCAAGGCAATGATCTCATCCTTGTTGTCTCCAAATGTTGTATCTCCAGTGTAGGAGAGAGAAGCAGCAAGGGACAAGGGGAGATGGAGAGGAAAGCTGCTAGAAGAAAGACCCCATTGTTGTACACTCTTATTTGTGTGAGCACTTGCCAACACAACAAGATTGGGTCTGATGACATGAACTCGAGGGTCAGTGGGGAGCTGTGCAAAAATGCCTGAACTCCTCGTGCTCATGATCCTTAGGAAAAAAAAGCAACTTCCAGATGTGAGAGATCCTTCCTTCAGCCACTCAGTCCCCTCAATCTGCAAGATTACATAGTCTGAAAAAACGCCTGTACTCATTAGCATGGTAGAGCAATTGCAATATTTGCCTTGGATGGAGAACTGGACCAAAATCCTAGACACAACCACCAAAGCGTTCAAGCAGGTTGGTATTGAATTGAATTGAAGTTGAACTTAAGTTCAGATTTAAACTCCAGGGAACTGTCGATAAAGCAAAGGATAAATCCAGGAACTACAGTTAAGAAAAGGTTGGGAATGGACTGCAAAAGCCTGGGGCTGCGATGTGCAAATTGCTCAGGGAAAAATGGCAGTGAAACCAAGACTGAAATATTTCAGGTACTAGTACGTGCTGCCAGGAAGTCAGACAAAAGTCATATGCAAACCCAGAGAGGGGCTTCCATGATTCTTTTCTGTGTCATTATCATCGCTTCAATCTGTTCAGCACTCGGTTCACTGCATACCCACTGAGGATGTTTCCCCAGCTCCGTGCATCTGGGTCTTGCTAAAAACAGTCACAGCAGTCAGGGGAATGGTGCTGATGGGGCCGAGCATACACCAACAGAGCAGACATCATGCCTATAAAACCTTTCACAGAGTCATGGAGGGGATGCTAGCTTTCAAAGCAGCTAACGCTAGAGACGGGGGCCAGTGGGGATGTTGTCAATCAATTTTAATTGTTAGCAACCACTTTTGTACAGCAGGTGCCTGTGACTTTGCAGTGCACCAGCACATCCCTGCTCAACCCAGACCAACACCACAGTCCTATTTCTCAGCTCCCTCTTTTGTGAGGGTGAGACTGAACAAGCGCGTGTGAAGGCTGTAAGCACTCCCTAATCTGGGGCTTGTCTGGCAATAGCCCGGTGGTCCCGCACTTGCAATGTTTGTGGAGCCAAAGCCACAATTACACTGCACTCCTTGCTTTCTCCTCCCCTGCAACTTTTTTTTCTGGAGTGTGCTTCTAGCTGTTAGACTCCGCCATCCACCTCCCCGCAGCCTCTCTCGCCAATCCCCCCCTCCTTTTTTTTCCCTCGCCCTGGTCTTTGTTGCACTAATTAGATTATCTCTGCCTCAGGGACCCAGAGAGCAGCCCCAACAGAGCACAGCCTGGAAAGACAGGCTACATAATCCCTGTTATCAAGGGGGCTGTCATTTGGCATGTAGATCAACTAATTCTTTCAATACCATGGGAGCAATTGTACATCTTAATATTGATTTTTTCCCCCAGATACGATCTCTTACATTCCTACATCAGTCTTGCTTGCCCTGGCTAAAAGGCTCCATTTACTGCCAGACAATGCAAAGTGCACGCACACAACTCCAGCTTTGTAACTTCACGGACAAGAAGGTGCTACGTGGGGAGGGCGAGAGAGCAAACCAACACGAAGAGGCAAATAACAGAGCAGTTTCAGGAAAGAACAGGGAACAAACCGAACCTGCTGCAGTTTCATTTTGCATTGCAAAGTAATGGATTCGGAGCTGACTGACATCAAAGGCTGAAGGCCAGCCAGAGGAAGGGGCATTAGCAATAAATCATACGCTAAGAGCCGCAACGCTTTGAGTCAAGGCATTCAGCAACCAGTCTGTTAAATAAGTTTCTGCTTGTTTCTCATGTTCTTCCTTTCCACCCGCATCAGCATTAATTTTAAGAGATGCTATTCATATTTTTACTCCATACAAAATGCCCACAGCTAATTGCCAAAACAAAAAACATAGAGAGAGAGAAACACAACAGCGGACTGACCTTCACCTTAGACATCAAAATGCTTTAAATGATAATCAGCAAATCATCCACATAGGCACAGACTCCTCTTTCATGGTGTTGTTCCTTTCAAGGCCAACTATGGATTCATAAGGCACTCATTTCTAACAGCTTAGAGGACTTCATTGATGCATCAGAAAATTTCTCAGCTTTTGGTGATCTACACCATCTTCCTAGAAATACATGCTGCTAGACAGCCCATGCTCAATTGCTTGCACATCATGGTTTTGTTGGTTGTTTTTTTGTACCGAATTCCATTCAGATCATTACCCTTAAAAGGCAGGTTTGGATGATATAATTCATTTTCCACTCTCAGCCAAATTTATGTTAGAAACAGAGAGGAAAGAAATAGCTCTCCAGTAAAGGAACAGGGAAAAATTCCTGCAGCTCCACCATCTAAGTCTTACACCAACTGAGCACTGTGCAACTTTAACAAACAGCCTGTGAAGCCTGATGTTGGCACCTGTTAATGCGATCCACAGAGCTCGAAGTATTTTATTGCTAGACAGAAACTTTATCCACAGCACTGGGATCATGTCCCTGTCTTCCAACAAGTGTCATAGGATCTCTCACTTCCTCCTGGACAGCCACCAGAGCCAGAAAAAATAGGACCTGGGTCCAGTGACTAATATGAAAGCAGCCCTCCAGCAGTGCAGAGCTTCCTTTAGGGCCTATATAACTCTGCCAGCGTCAAAGACAAATACACACCGTGGTTTGGGGTCTTCTCTTTTGTTCAAGGTCTCTCTCTGCCTTGGTTACCTCCTCTCACCACTAAAGTTTCCACTCCTGCTTTCCAAATACCCAACTTTTCCAGCTAAGTCTTGGCCTGTTTTTCCAGACTGCAACAATCCACACACCTAAGCTATATTCAACATGTGACCTCTACAAAAATAAAAAATTAAAAAATAAAACAAAAACCACAGACCTCCCCATTTACGTGATGCTGAAGGGTGTGATACGTCAAGAAAATGTTTTAAGTCCATCAGCGCAGTTCACAGATATTCATGACAGGCAACTTCATCAAAGAGCAGAATGCCTTCAAAAATCAATGTTGGCCAGATTCTCAATGGAGAAAGAGAAATCTTGGCAAATTAGATTTAAAAGAACCGGACCTGTCTGGCCGGCAGTGCGGTAGGGACATACTCCATCCAGCAAGATGAGGTCTTGCTGCTTCTGTGGCGGTGCACAGGAGTGTTAGCAATTCAATAGCACCTCATAAAACATAAGCATAACAGATGCACAGAGCAAACAGAGGGCTTCCAAAAGCTGACCCATATGCAGATAAAATACCGATGGGAGAAGGAGACGTGAAGAATTTCTTCCAGACTCTGACACAGACTACACATGCTGGAAGAGGAAATATGGAGAGTAAGTGAGAAAGCTGAGAAGAGCTTATGTGGTGCCCTCATAACATTACCTCTCAGACCACGGAGGCTGTTGGCTCCTTCTCTCATCCCAACCCCAAAACGCAACATTGGCAATGAACATCAACCGTCAATTTCTCCCCATTGCCTGAACAGAAAGACATAAAATTCACTATACTGAATGAAAGGAATCTTGTTTGGGAGGGATTTCAGGCAAATAATTACTGTGACTGAAGAGCACACTTAACTGGTTGCTTGTGTTTCACCTAAGAGGACAAGAAAGGGGAAAGTAAAGGAAGAGGCATCCACTTGTACAACCATTTCTCCAGAGCATGGTCACAGCCCCATTCATTACGGAATCCAAGAAGGAGATAGAAATTTATAAGTGCTACCACAGGATCAAAGTGTGCAAGGGTTTCAGACAGTCATAGTCTCTTACGAAAATATAGCTCTGCAAGTACAGGAAGTAATGAGGACTGGTTTCCTATGGTTTGCATCTTGTGGGTGCACGTTTCTGGTGTTTAATAAACTATTTCTTTTTTTTACTATAACCGATCCTAAAGTTGAGAGGGATGTGCACTTTTGGATTCTCTGGCATCTACAAACAGTTGTGGTCCCCACTTCCTTCACTGGTGACTATTTATGCACTCCCTGTCTGTCCTCTAATCAGATATGTATTGCCATGTAGCCTGTGAAGATTAAACATCCTACAGCTGTTTGGTTGATACTGCCCTATGATTTTGCAAGGTGATTTTGAGGCAAAGGTAGTCATAATTAGTAGGTAAAAAGGTAGTCACAATTGTGCAAGATGCACCATGGGACTCCCAGTGTTGCTTCCTTTGGGAGTCTGGTTTAAAACATTTTGCTTAAGAAAGCATAACAGCAATCAAGAGAGACTGTAAGATTTCTTCTAGTTTGTGGTATTTTGGAAACTCACCCTGTAGAGATGTTTACAGTTATTTTCCCACAAATTAAAAATGATGCCCAAAATTTCATTCCATCTCCATAATAGTGATTCCAGAAACACTGTTTGCTAGCACAATGGCAAGTCCTTGCTGTGACTTTAATGTGGCGCCCCAACCTGCCCACTCTGTGCAAAGTCTGAGAGTCTCCACAGCACAACGTGGAGTTCTCCTGCCTATTTGGAGAATCTGCAGAGCACTGGGGCCCTCGCTCCAACCCTGGAAGCAATAATACTTCCCTGAGTGTAATGTTGTATTCAGGCTAATTAGCCGTGTTATCCAGAGTTTCTTCTTGCCTTCAGTTCCAGTGTGGTGAGGGATGTTTGGGGAAATTTGTGTTGCCCTCCATAGGCGTGCACGCATTCACCCAATGTTTCTTTGCATGAGCTCTGCTACCCACCGCAGTGCCCAGTGCCCAGAGCCAGGCAAGGTGCCAGGGCAGGTCCCTGGGGAGCTGCAAGGGCAGACAGCTTTCCGTCTCGCCTGCCAAGTCTGCGGTCCTAGCGCAGCTCTGCCAGGGAGGGGGAGCTTGCGGAAATGCGCGGCAGCACATTCCTCAGCATCGCCTTTCCCCTCCCGGCCTTGCACCTACCCTGGCCCTGTGCCATGCAGCCATCTGGGGTGGGAGAGCTGCACGACACCCTCTGCAGGATTGTGTTCCTCAGTGCCCTCCTTTTCCTTTGCCGTGCGCCAGCTTTCTGCCCCGTATCTCAGCAGTGGATCCAGGCAAGGGATAGCAGCCCTGCAGGTCTCCGCTACCTGCAAAACAACCAAGCCTAAATGCAAGCTGATTGAACAGTCTTTAATATTAAACAAGTGAAAGAATAATAAAAAAAGATGGGCAGAAGAGCCAATTTCACACCACATGGGAGAAAAAAACACCCACAGCACCATGGCTCCCTCTGTGGAGACCTCCTGGGCTTTTCTCCCACATGAGGGATATATTCTGTGCATCCACTCCGGACAGAGCAGTGCCACCTGCTAGCAATGCCACTATTGAGCCAGGCATGTTCAGCAAATTCTTTGGCTCTTGTCATCTAACCCAGTTTTCTTCCTGGTCTTAACAGCCTGTCTGGCAGGGGCCGGAGGAATGGGGAGGGGCAGATGGGGTTGGCCAGGACCACATTGTTTCTCAAGTTGGCAGCCAGCACTGACAAGTGCTCTCACCTGGACCACATTGCCTTGGAGAAACAAATATCCTGCCCCCAAAATGCTGTTAGAACAAGCAAATAAAAAATAATTTAAGAATAGTCTAATCTTAGAATAAGTCCCAGAGTCAGATAAAACGCCAGGGGCTCTCCTATTTACAGCAGTTGGATTTGAACCTATTCAAGTTTTCATATTATTGTTGGACTTCTGCGTGCTTCCAGTGGACTTTTGTCCTAGGAGAATATGTATTTCTGAACAAATGTTCAGGTTTTGGGGATAGGAGAAGGGTGAATATGAATACATGCACATATCTATGAACCACTTCTTTTCATCCAAGCTTGTCCACAGGAATTACATGCCGTCCCCAAGAGTTCAAGCAAAGCAGCCCCCATGAGGTATCTGTAGGATGATGCATTTCACGCATGAATAGTTCGTTTACACTATGTCAGGCATATTAAGTGTCTAAATCTTGGTGTCCTGTTCCAGATACTCCAGAGGACAATTAAAAAGCACCCACCTTGCATTAAAAATGATTCACTTTCTTACATTCACCACTGGAAACTCTCAGCAGAAGAAAGACAAAAATCCCTGATATGCAGTTGTTTCTGTCTTGAAGGACAGCAGTATTTCAGTGCAGAATGACCTAATAAGATGGCTGTGGGTGGGAAACACAGATCATCCCAAACAGTAGTTAGATAGGCAAACAGGAATGGACAAGACTGTGAGAACATTGAGTAATGGAGTGGTGGAAATGAGAGACTCCCACAGCACCCACAGAGTTTCTCAAAACTGCTAGGACTTCTCAGAAAAAGGAAAAAAAAATGAAGAAGAAGAAGGAAAAGAAGAACAACCGCCCTTAAGATAAATCTGTATTTATTCTGGCAATTGCAAAATTTCTCATATCCCAGCGGAGAATTAAAAAAAGAAGACATACTCCAGTATTCCAAGTCACCATTTGAATGCAAGCACAGATTCATGGGGAAGGGACAGAAGGCTGTCTTTTCTCAGATCTTAATTATGCCAGATAGCTCCAGATCAGGCCCATCAAACAAACTACCACGTCAGAAAAGCATCCTCTGCAGCTGGCTCTTCCCAACCCTGCTGCCTTTCCATCCTGAGCAAAGCAAACAAAGTGGGAATGCAGTGATCTCCAGGCTCCAGGGCTATCATTTCATCCTTCCATCAGTTTGTGTAGGTGCATCACAAAGGTACAGAAAACAGAGGTATTATTTAGAAGTTCAGTATTTAAAGCCACAAGTAGGATAGTTACTCTGGATTCCTTTTCACTCGAAAACTTAGATCATATTCATTTAATCAGGTTGTTAGTCCCGCATACGCTGATTTCTGTGCATGATGCTGAAGGGCTGGCAGCTCTGTGCTTTCCAATTGCCAAAGGGCTAACCACCAAGCAACAGTCTGCTATTTAGATTCCCTGACATTTTTCATTACAAAATTTTATTTTCACCTACTGTGCAAAACTTCAGGATGAAGTTTCCATGGCAGCTGTCCGAGACAGATCACATGGTGTTTGCTGAAAATTCCCATCAAGATGGTCCTTGTTCCTTCTGAAAACATTAGCAGAAAAGATGTATGTTGTATGAGCTATACATACGCAAGTATGGTGTAACTTCAAGAAGCACTCTGAAATTTGGGCAAAGGAAAGTGTAAATAGAACACTTAGTGAGGTCAGAGGCAAAAAGAACAAAAACAAGGTAGGATCAAGTGGTATCCACAGCAGGGGCTCATTAGAGTGCATATGTCATATCCTTTCACTATTAAGCTGCCAGATGAGAGAGGCTAGGTTCTGGAAGAAAATGGTGGCATGTGAAGAAGAGCAGAGAAGTATTTGTGCACAGTGGTGGAAGTGGCTCAGAGAAGGAAAATGGATTTATAAAACATTGGAGTCTGTGTCAGGAAAAAAGGAAGGGGAGGAATTGCAGAGGAGGAAAAGCAAATGCACCTCGGAGGGATGGAGAGATGTGCAACACCAGTGCTCTCTGAGAAGACATGGTGAGGATGAAGAGGCACGCAAGCCATGTAACTGGAGGACAAGAAGCTTGCAGGTTTGGGATTTTGTCAAGTTGGACAAATCAGAGATACGCTTCTGGAAAAGGATTTTACCAAAGGAGGAGCTCGGCAGCCTAAAGACTGGATTGAAGACCATTGATTCTGTGAAAAGAGTAAATACACAAGTTTGTTGGAAATATTATGAAAAAAATAATTTCTTATAAGAGTCCAATGTGCTATTTCAAATGATGCACAGACTTCTTGCAGGATTTTCCATTCATATTCCCAGACGTGAGTGTTCAGTAATGAGCTCATCACTCTTAGAGACTTACCTGTTCTTATGCCTAAAAAAACACTAACATTCATCTTCCCACACAGATTAAAAAGTGTTGTAGTTCCTTGACATGCATAGAGACAGAGCAAGCCCAAATTACCTGTCCCAATCAGTTGTAAAAACAGATTCCAGGAGCTAATGGTTAAGTCCTCTAGATTATTAACACTTTAACTAGTACAGTAGAAATGCTTCATATATATATATACATATATATATATTTCAAAATTACTCCCAATAAAAATAAGAAGTGCAACACTGCATTACACCCTGAGAGACACTATATCATTTTGGTCTGGTATCAATCAGTGGCATTTGTTTCTTTCACATGCTATATCCGGAGGTCCAGTGAGGGAGTTATTTCAGAGAAGCCAAATTCTAGGTGTCAGACAGCTGAAATAGATTAACGATATCTGCGTAAAACTCACCCTGTTAAAACGTGATGGTCCAGAGCTGATCATAGGACTAAAGCAATCTCTGTTCTTTCAATTCAAGGTTAACCTGATGTTTAGTTCACTCTTAGTAATGGTACACCTGAATGAAATTTGTAAACGTGAAAAGCTAGACCACTCTTCACTCTTTCTTGAACGCATCAGGGCTAAGAGGAAGGAAAAGAAGAAAAAAACTCTACTTATTTCTGCCACAGAGGCTCAAAAGATTTCTCTCAGATCACACTGAAGTTCATAAAAAGTAAATAATCATCTTGTGGTATATTGAACACCCACAAGTTGCTGCCCTCTAGGAATTATGGCTTTTCATGATTGCCTCTTAAGGACACAAAAGGTTTGCTCATTTTGCTACTTGGTGCCTTTGCCTCACTTTATTGTCCCTATCTTCTGCATTTGGCTCACACCCTGCCTGCACACTGCCTAGGAAAACCTCAACCGCAGCCTGTGCAGTCAAGGGTAACTAAATCACAATTAGTCACCCTGATGCCAGTGGGGTAGTTTTGGAGAGCCGGCACTTCATTACTCATTTCTATTTATTTGGCTGAGGTAGTTGCAAAGCCTATTTTTAATTTACGGTAACAAAAATTTTGACAGAGGGTTGCTGATTTTGGAAGAAAAAATAATCAGGACTTTCCCAGGCTGAAAACTGTTTAGGGCGCTACTCTCATCCATCACTTCATTCGGCTCCGTGATAACTCCTTCCTAGCAATTGCGAGTCGTTCTCTATCAACACACAGCTCCCCTCCACACAGACAGCTTTCCAGCAAGACACAAATAGAAACAGACACACTGCTGCTTATTGGTAAATAAATCAAAAAGGGGAACTGGAAGAAAAAAAGCAACACAGGGCTCTTTCCGTCAGGATCACAGAGATTTTTGTGAGAGATTTTCACTGACACTTTGGGCCACCAGTGCCATTTTCCAGGGTATGAATGGACGGATCTTTTGCATACGTTTTGCTGGGTTGACTTAAGTAAGTCTTGACAACTCTCTTTCCCTGGGGACTAGACTAAAAGTATTGTTTAGAAATCTAATATAT
>JANHGO010002367.1:0-30318 GCA_024606505.1 Aquila spilogaster
AGCTGTGCAAGTTCTTCAAATTCAACTATAATTGGGTCAGAGGGAAGTGCAACACCTAAAGGGACATCTAATCATGCACCAAGTTTGGAAAATGGAACGGATAATACTTCAGAAGAGCTTAGCACAAGTGCCTCACCTAAATCAGAGGCACCCAAAAACCACAAAATTCAAATGGCAGAAAACAAAAAGCCTATTGTAAATTCGGATGCAGTAAGGGAACCATCTGTCTATTTATACACAGCACTCTGTGCAGACAAACATGCAGAAAACATGAAAAATCTTCAAAATGAAAATATCCTTAAAAGGAGAAGTTTTCCCATGTTTAACTCAAAGTCTATATTAGACCCTCATGCCGATAAACACACGTCCAGTTACGTTTACAGCACATTGACCAGGCATAGGCTTAAGCAGCCAGTTAGTCCAAAACTTCCAGGAGATACACTAAAGAGCTCTAAAAGTTTGCATAGTATGGCCAACCACTTGCCACAGGAGGAAAAGAATCTCAAAGGAGAGCTGAAGAGCCCAACTGCTACCAAGGCAATCTCTATGGCTGTTCTTGCTGAAGCTATTAAAGAGGAGTCTAGTAAGGATTGCACATCAAAGAAAGAAAGTAAGAATTCCCCAAGTTTTCTAAAGAAAGGTTCCCAAAAATTACGGTCACTTCTTAATCTCACACCAGACAAGAAGGAAATCTTGTCAAAAAACAAAGGTCCTGCCTTTTACAGAATGTGTAGCAGTTCTGACACTTTGGTTTCTGAAGAAGAGAATCAAAAACCAAAGATCTCTGAAAATAAGACAGATTCTTCCCCAAGGAGAAAGAGAAACACATCAAATTCACAAGGTAGCTTGAACAGAAGTAAAGAAGATGTCACTTCAAGCCCATCAAAGTCTCCAAAGTCTCCAAAGTCACCAAAGCCTCAAAAACCTCCATCTGATGAAAGCAATAAAAAGTGTCCTGTCTTGTGCCCTCTTGAAACTAAGTTCATAGAAACTTCAGGAGATGCATCTACCCCAAGATTTAATACAGAACAGATTCAGTATCAAGATGTAAAGGAAATTACCACAAATGCTGCTCCTGAAAGTCCCCCTGTTTGTGCTCTACAAAGAGCAACTTCAGTGACACCGCAACTGGCAAGCTCAAAACATCAAGAGGATCTCAGATCTCGTTCGAGTGAAAGACGTGTTTATAGTCGCTTTGAGCCATTCTATAAGATGGAAACTGCTAGTCAACTTGCAGGAAATACACTAAATAGCGGTTCACATCTCTCAGATATGAAAAGCAAGGCCTTAGGGAATAACTATGGCAGGAGTAATCACCTGGTCAGCTACAACTCAACTGCTTATCATCCATTTCAGCCTAATGAAAATAAACTGAGAGGATTTATGCAGAAGTTTGGGAACTTTCTACACAAAAACAAATAAAACTGCTAAATACACTGTTGAAATACAGCAAGAGTAGCAAAGCTGTACATTCTTAACTGGACAAGACTGATGAGCAACTTTTGTAGAACTTAGGTTTCTTCAGAATCTAGGACATTTGAATGAATGTACATATTTTTACATAATTATCCTAGAATTATTATACTTCAGTCTTTACAGAAATTCTGTGTTCAGAAAACATCTCAAGGCAGTTGTTTATAGTGTTTATATTGTAAGATTACTTTTATACGTTTTCTTTGTGAAGAAAGTATGTGCTAGCATATTGTAAGAATGCCTATGGGGGAAAAGAAATATGGAGAGTGTTTTTAAACTTCAAATAATACTGTTTCCAAAGATTTTCCCTTAAAAATAGGATAGCACTAGTAATAGTGGCTTGCATCTTTTCAGCATTTATGTACATTTTCAAATGATAAACACAGATGTTATTGCATTGCATGTTACTTATCTTTAAACTCATTTTTAAACCCTGTTTGAGATTCCATCTTGGTAATAATTTACCCCCTGGCATCTTATCGAGTTGTTTAGGTAGCAGATGGATCTTACTTCATTGAATTTTCCATTTAATGATATTTTCTGAACTATTTGGCACATATCTTAAAGTGACCTTAATCCAAGCTTTCACAGACTTGTTTACATGGCTAAAATAATGTGAATGTAGGATGAACGTCGAAAAAAAAAAAGAACCAAAAAAAAAGCAGTTTATAAAACAAGGTGCCTTCAAAAGAACTTATAACTGGTTTAAATTTCAATGAATTAATTACTTTTGTATAACACGCCAGTATTCTGTAATGTATTCTAAAAATAATTTTTTGTTAGATTTTTCTATTGTTTCCATGAAAAAAAAAACATGGATTTCCACTTCTCAGGTAAGTCTTCATATGTTTCATATGCAACAGTCTGTTTTAAGTGTTGCCAGATTATGTGCAACTCTGCTTTTAATAACCTGTTTTTTTTGATAATGAGGTTGCAAGTGCTTAGAGCAGGCATGTGAGGGAGGTTGTAAGCTCAACACTGCAATGCTTGAATATTCCATGCCCTGTTGCTTTATGTCAGGAGGAGCGTCAGAAGGCCAGGATCAATTAGACATCTAAAAATTAGACTGACGAAAGCCACCACATTAAGCAATATGACACCTCTTCTAAAGAAAGTATCAATGAAGGGTGATGGCAGTAATTCTTTAACACTACTGAAGGTATTTAGGCACCTAGGTGCAATCTAAGGGGATATATCTGTGTTCATCCAGGCTCACAGTCTCTCAGTCATAAGAATTTTCTTGATACTAAGTGCCTATAGCAGATCAGCGTGTACAGAAAAACACAGGGAGGTGGTGTGTTTGGGCAGCAGCATGGCATCCACTTCTCATCTGCAGCTCATAGCCAGAGCATCCACCTGGCTCATGGCCCTCCTTGGTGTCAGCTTTTTCTTTTAGGAGAGCACCTATAACCATTTAGCTGCAAGATGCTCTGGGACAGTCTTGTTCCATTTGAACTCTGTAAAGCTGTTCCACCACACTTTACATAATTACATATTAAGAGGGCTGAAGACAAGAAAGTGGACATTTCTCTGATTAGGGCAGTCAGCATTTTGGAAAGGCATATTCACATCCTTGCCTTGCTAGCACTCCTGCCTCTTCTCGGGATATGTTTTAGGCATGTTTTGAGAACAACTACTGAGAACTAAGCTCCACAAGTGGGATCATGAAAAGTACTTTTTTTAGGAAAAACTATACCTGCAGCAGGCACTGGGCAACTCAGCATTTTTGGGATTTAGGCAATATTGTAAATTTTCAGCAATAGAAATTTGAGTAACTTCATTGCTGAAAGCTTACGTACCTTATGCAGGGTCTTCATGTTTCAGGAGCATGTTTTAGGAGACTGTTTCACTCCTAGATCTAAAGGTCCTACAGCATTCTATGCCAGAGTCCCACTGTGGAGGTCGTGGCTTTGTCCTTTAAAAATATCAAGAAGGCATTTCATGTACCAGCTCAATTGAGTTCATTTGTCTGTGCTACCTGTGGTGCTGGGAGGAGATTTTACATGGAATCTCATCACTAAGAATCTGCCCTGGCCCCCATGAACTCGCCGTAGCTATTGGCAGTGATTTCAGTGAAGCAGTGCAAGCTTTTCATTCAAACTGTTTCTCGGGCAAACTTACTAGGTTGATGCATTATAGTAATTACTATTTCACTGTGGGGATAGTGTTTATTTATAAGGGTCTTATTCCTCTGCTGAAAGTTTCAGTCTCCCCTTTACCTATGTTTTACCTGGGATGGAAAAGACTATGAATCTCTTAATGAACACAGGCCACTTTGATCACTCCATGCTAAAATGCCTTAGTAGATACGTTTCCCAAATGGCCATTCATACTGTCCTGTCAGAAGCAGCAACTTCAGGCCCAGATCCCAAGGCAAGATGTATCTCCATAGTATTGTATGCATATTTTCAACATAGGCACAACATACTTCCACAGCTACTCAGCCAACAGCAGCGCAGCACTACACTTATTTGTAAGTCTTAACACATTTTAGCAAGGCAGATTGTTATTGAGGATGGTGCCTGAATTAACTGTACAGCAAAAGAATTAAGTCAAGATGCTAGCAGTGCTGATAGTGTGGATAAGTATAGGGAGGATATTTAGTTTTTCCTCATCCTCATAAGCTCTGACATACACTTGTAGGTAATACTAGATTTGGGAAGGAACTGAGAGAGAGAGAGCAATGGCCTTCTGGCAAGTTTTGAAGTGATAGTTCTTTGCATTTTGTAGTAGAATGTGGGAAACATATTTTGATACACTTAGGAATTTTTTTCTGTATTTTCCAGAGTGGATTGCTCATTAGAGAGTCCCGAGAAAGTGGGTATTTTAATTTACCAAGTCACCTATATAGATATATAGATCTATTTTGTATTTATACACAGAAGATTAAGAGCCTTCAGTGAAGAGCCTGCTCATATGCTTAATAATGCAAAAAATTAATCACAGTAGAATTTTCTTTTTCATTTCCATGTATCTCCTTAGAGACCCTGCCCTGAGGGCTGATCCAAGATTAATTGAACTGAATGAAAAAGACTACCATTGGCCTCAGTGGAAGCTGGATTAGACAACAATGTACTGAAGCCACTATTTTAGAAGCGTGACAAGGCAGAATGCTGCTTGGGGAGCATGTGGCCCTGGCACTGTGGGAGCAGGAGCCCTATGACCTGCCTGCAGCTTTAGATATTAGGGAGCCTTTGGTGGAGCTCCAAGGCAGGTGGTGCAAGGACCAGCTGCCATGTTGTTCCCACTGGAATTGTGTGTTATAGGTGGGAAAGCAGTGCTCAGCTGTTTGTGTCTGATTTGCCTCCTGGCTGTGGAGGATCCCACCTGTTTCACAAAATAGAAAAGTGTGGAAAAAATACATGTGCTCTTTGCATCAGCAAAGAAAAAGAATATGTGTCTTTTTGGAAGGAGCAATAGAGCTTATATTTTTGAACTTCTTTTTCCCCAAGCTTGTCTTGATCATTCTGCTCTTCCCAAGGAGATGCACTTTGTTCAATGTGTCCTAAATGTGCTCTGCACATTGCAGGTTTGTTACACCCTGCACACACCCAGTGTACTCCCAGTTTTGTAAGGCTCTGAAGTAATAGGTATTGCCATGCATGACGGTCATTTGGCCAAATGGCTTGGGAGTTGTGAAACACACAAAAAATGATGTGTCATTTTCACAGTAGATAAAACTCTGTTAGATCCAGATGATTAGAGTTACACGGTACTAAATGTGGCCCTCAGGAGCACTGTGGGCAGCACAGGGCAGTGCAGGCAGGAGATACAGACCCCTCATACAGTGCACGTTCAATTTGTGTTGTAAATAAACCACCTCAGCATATGATCGTAATACCCAGTGAATTAATTGCTTCATTTCTTTAGCCTTGTAGTAAACAGTTTTTACTGCCTCTCAGATTGCAAAATGTTGGTTATTTTATTAATGAGCTTGCACAGCACTCTTTATTCATGCTAACGAATATGAACTCTGTGTAAATAAAAATTAAGACAAATTGAATTTCCGGCTGTCTAATTCAAAAGGCTAATATTTTCTGTTAGAAACCTTGACAGAAAGAAAGCTTAATAGACACTTGTGCATTGATAGGTGCAAGAGTAATACCATTCAGAGAAAAACTGTGTTTGATCATTTTTTGGCTTTCTGAAATATATAAGGAAATGTTGTGGTTTATAAAAGAAGTTATAAGAAAAATAATCCCCAAATCTGTGTCGAGACAATGTAAAAATAAAATTTAAAATGGCTCCACAATGCTGTATGATAAATATATCTTCTCTTCATTCGTAGCACTTTCTTCCTTGCTCTTTCCTGACATAAACTGTACAACCACAAGTGGCTGTACAACGGTGTAATGAACAGAGATCAGTAAGAACTTATTCCCCAGATCAATATTGTACTGCACAGTACAATATTTGTGGTTTGCTGTTGTTTTTTTTTTTTAACTTTGATTTAAGCAGTAGAATTAGAACAACATAAATCTGCAGTAGTTCATTGGAAAATGAGATATGTTTCTCCAGTTTTGTGTTAAGTTGCATGAATACATATTTGATTAGCACCCCAGTGATGAGAGAAGTCTGCGCTGCTCAAATGCCATCTTACCATTTCATTCTTCATTTCATACAGGTGCTTATAGATGTCTTAGTACCCTTCTGTAGACCCTGAATTTCTTTTCCAGCCCTTAACAAAGAGTTTCAGTCAGGTTTCCTTTTTTTTACATTTGGACATGATGCCAAAGAAATGATGCATGTTCTGACAACTGCTTTGAGAGACGGGATGGAAGAAACAATGTGCTTTTAGACAGTGCAGAACAGAGCTACTTTGCTCTTAGGCAAAGCTAGTGGTTTGGATTTCTACTTTAATGGCATTGACTTGTTAAGTTTTGCTTAATTCACTTTTGGCTTCTAGCAATCTCCTCCAGGCCAGTATTTAAAAGCAATTTTCATATATTGCAATGCTTTAAAAAGTAAGTCCTATTTTTGAAAATCCAGGAGGATTTCAGGTCCTGTACTACCAAATCAAGTTATTGTACATCTTGAAAATATCTTTGCATTTTTCTGGAAGAGAATCTATTTTAATAAAAATGACGGGACTTCTCTCCAGAAGAAGACAACAAATTCTGTGAAGACTACGCATCTTTCGCCCATTGAGTGTGTTAAGCTAACTAAAAATTCCATGGACAAGCACAAAAGATTTCTGGGGAGAAAATAAGAGGCTCATGATTCGTGTTTATTTTGATAGTGTTGCTCCTGTATGTAAATGCAACTGAAAAAAAACCTACTTCTTGTCTCTATGGAGTAGAGAACTGATGACAGTCTAAGTATCATTGTTATAAAGACTTAGCACCAGTAGCAATATTTCATTGTGTTTGAGAAATGAATGCACCTCATTTATTAGCATTCAGACACAGGACTCTTACTTGTCTGTTGTACATTGTCTGTTCTTGCCTCATTTAGCAATCAGCCTGCTCAAAATGCAGACTGGTTATCCTCAACTTCCCAAGACCTTGTATAATACCCAGAAAAACCTATCCAGTGAAGCATTAAACACCCACTTAGCCTTAAAATAGGAGGATAGGACCAGGCTAGGACCAGACTCTGAGCAACCTGATTTAGCTGTGGATGTCCCTGTTCATTGCGGGGGAGTTCTCAGAATCATAGAATCCTTAGAGTTGGAAGGGACCTCTGATGACCATTTAGTTCAACTCCCCTGCAGTGAACAGGGACACCACAGCTAGATCAGGTTGCCCAGGTCCTGATCCAGCCTCGCTTTGAAAGTCTCCAGGGATGGGGCATCAACCACATAATTAGACAACCTGTTCCAGTGTCTCACCACCCTCACTGTAAAAGATTTTTTCTTTATATCTAAGCTAAACCTACCCTCTTTGAACTTAAGTTGGACTAGATGATCTTTAAGGTTCCCTTCCAACTCAAACGATTCTATGATTCTATGATAGTTTAAATCCTCCCAAGATAAAACATAACACCAGCCTAACTGTGTTTTCCTAAATATTGGTGTAAAAATCTCAGTGTAATCCTAGCTGACATATTTTGGGAAACTGTTGAATGTATGATTTAATTGTTCTCTTTGGGCCACATCTAATTTTACTCATGCCGACACTGCATTTTGATATCATGTCTAGCATGTTTCTTCAAAATCTCACTTATGCCGGTATGAGAATATTGTTCTAGGTTTCAGGGTCTGGATCACTTTTCTGAGAGCAGGTTCTGTGGATTCCTGGTGATCAATAAGATTTCAAAAGGTGTCATGGAACTGAGTTCAGATTACTAAAAAGCACAATGAAACCAAAGAAAAAGTCTTTTGCATATATTTCCACATAGAGCAAAGGAAACAATTCAAATCAGAAGATTCATAAAAGTGCACATTCATAATGTAATTTTTACTGGTTGAAACTGAAAGCTATATTTCAGTACTGCAAGAAGTGAAATTGGGATTCAAATAAAAATAATAATAGTTACATAGTCATTGAGTAAAGAAAGAAAGCTGAGGAACATTGATCTAGAGGATGCAAAACAACCGTGAGCAGTGCTGCAAACACATAAGATTCAAAATAGGTTTTTCTGAGTAATTTCTGAGGGGAAAGAAAAGGAATCCCAAGTTGGTTTTAATACTGATAAGTTGGTTCCAATACTGACAGCAACTGATTGTGCTGTTCTCATTTAAAATTGTTACTTGATACGTAAGTCCTTTTTTTTCAGATGGAGTTCCCTGATTACATAGCAACTATGTTACGGATATACTGTGTATGTACATATACAAACCAAAAAAAATGTCTTGAAATAATTTATTGCTTTTATTTTTTACCAAATAAAACGTTTCTTTTAAAGCTCAGCTCATTCCTCTGTTCTTGTTTTCACTGGCTCACATTGTTACCAACATTTTTTCGTTTTTAAAATTTAGAGTATCTTTAAAGAAAAAAAACATTGACATCAGATATGTTGAGCAGAATGTTGTAAACAGAGGTCTCTAGGCTGCATGTGACAGCATCAGCGTTTGCTGAGCTTCTGTGCCTTGTACAGGACGTACATCCCACCTGACCAAAAGAGGAAGGACCAAAGCTGAAATCACTTTAATATAAAAATTCTGGGATAAAATATAAGTACCAATAAGTGAGATCAAGCATTAAACAGAATAAGATCTACTATGTTAGCATCCCTTGTTTACTTGCAAACCCTTGTATTTAATTCCTGTTAACCCGTTCTTGCTCAAGATGTCAGGTTCAGTAGTCTTTTCTGTTTCCTACTTCCACCTCCACCTTAATTTCCTGTTTCCTATTTACATGAAATATCCTTCAGAAATCTGTATTCCTCACTGCTTGCCTTGTAAAAACTATTGAAAATCACTTCCATCACACTGCTTAAAAGAATTAGCTTCCAGCAGCTTCTCCATGCATGAGTGCGTACTACTACTGAATGGCTAATGACAAATTGATTTTTCTGTCATGAATATATGTTTGGTTCCTTTGGAGAACAAGTAGGAACCAGTAACCTTTCTGAACAGCTTACAGTCTGTATGTAGGAAGGAAATGAAGAGAGGAAGTGAAAAGTGAAAAAATGAAGGTTACCTAAGAGTGAGGAGGTTGCTCCATGAGTACATGCAGTGGGTAGGGTTTGTGTTGATTTTTACGCAGGCACACATGAATGTATGTGTATGCGTAGTACTGTGCCTCCAACTTATACAGGAACTTCTACTTACATAGATATAGAAGTAAAATTCATTTCATTTAGTTGAGCTCAGGGCTTTTCTCTGATCCCACCTACAATAGTTGATTATAATTCTCATCTCTTCTTTCCTTCCTGCTTTTCTCTTTTATGCCCAACCTAACCTTACCCTAGCAGCAACACTCTCAGCAGCATTTCACTAGGGAAACATTGAAAAAACACGAACACTTAATTCTTGTGGGTATATTGCTTCAGTTAGAAAAGAGATTAAACAGTACTCTGCACATTATTGTTAAACTGCACATTATTGTGCAGTTTCAAGCCCATCAGCCATAGTCTTCACAAGTGTTCTTTTTGACTTGTTCCTCAATGTAAAAATATCTCAGTGCTTTCCAAGGTGGGACAAACTGTCAGCTCTTGCAGTTTGGTACAGCTTTGCTGAGGTATATAAACAGACAAGTCAGTGAGGCAGCCTGAGGTCAGGGTGCTCTCAGAAACTATTCATGATGGTTTCTCCTAACTAAAATCACTACAGCAATCAGTACATGGCTGCTGTACTGGAGCTTAGCACACTAATAAGCACATCAGCCAGAGAAGTGCTGTGAAAGTGTCATACCTCTATCCTTTGTATCCTTTGTTCCTCCTCTTCTGAGCAACACAAGGATTTGGAGGAAAGTACGTAAGGAACTGGAGGAAAAATGAACTAGGTAGATTAGAAACACATGTCTAGATTTTGTTCTCATACCTCACATAAAAAGGCTTTAGGAGGACAATACACACCATCGGTCACCTAATACTTAAGTAAACAGTGGTTTTCTAGTTATCTCATTGAAACTCACCCTAGGCTAAGATGGTCTGTGTACTGCAGATCTTTAGTAGAGAGGGCAGTTTTCTGGAGAAATTCTCATTTCAGTGAAGCAGCTCACAGCGGAACCAGTCTGCTGTTGTTTAGGGGTCTATGCCATCATCCCCTGATGCTTTAAATGGTCAGGCTCTAAAATGCTTTTAAATGACAAGATCACAAATAATGGATTGAAAAGAGTGTCCTTCTCACTTTTTGGAAAAAGTAAGACACAAGAGAAGTGTACCTTCCTCTACAGATTTCAAGAACAGATGTCCCACGAACTGGCTCTTTTAAGCTAGATATCCTATTGCATCCATTGTGCACAGTGTGCAGCCTTAGAGTAATAAAACCATGCAAGCAATACAGTATTGAGCCTTTGAGAGATTATTAACAGAACTATTTTTTTTTTTTTCTGGAGCATTTTGGTCCTTATTTTTCTTCCCCCATAGATGTGACCAGAGAGCAAAAGATATTGAAAATGAGAATAAGCCAGAGGGCACCTCTGTGTCTCATACCCTATTCACAGTGCCTCTCCTGCTGGGATCTGTGCACTGCAGATTGGAAGAGGCCATAGGGGTTAAGCACTGCATCTATACTCCTTATAATCTGTAGAGAAGGATATATTTAAAAGATAAATCATATTTACCTCTCACTGATTTCTCAGGGAGATAAATTAATGCTTCTAAAATCTTTAAGGCCTTAAAATTATTTGTGTTATTTTGACGCCTTCAGTCACCCACTGAAATTCCCAGGGGTGCACTTCAGAGGGAGCTGCCTTCGAGTGAATAAAGTAAATTTACTGAAATTTTGGTCACATGGGTGACTTGGAGAGATTATTTTCAAAAGGAAGCAAAAAATGCATTGGCTTCTTCAGCTGGCAAGTCTTAGAAAGTTTGAGTAATGCATTAAATGAAATATAAATACACAAGCTTGAACAGGAAAAATGCATTCGTTTCCTTTTCATAAATAATAATAATAATGATCTTAATTTTTAGTTCCCCAAGATCATTACTTAATAAATCCTCTTACTTAATGCTTGTTATTACTTAATAATTCCTCTTCCTTTGAATTTTAAATAAGTCCATTTATTATGACTGCCTTGGGTTCCAAAATTACAGGAAACAGAAGAGATGACCTTGCAAACTTCGGCTGCCTCAAGTTTCAAGAAGTATACCATGAAGCATACTTCAGTGCATTCTGCAGAAGTAATTAAAAACCCTTTTCCTCTTATTTGAGAAGCAGGAACCATTATGCCCTTGAATTCTTTAGAAATTATTTTATTTGTGAGAGAAAATATGAAGTATTTATTATCATAATACTTAAATACACCCCTATAAATCTCTTAATTAAATCGGAAAAAGAATCTGAGATGAGAAAAGAAGTATTCATCTCTACATCTGTCCAAAGCAGCCAAAGTGTGCCCTGACATATTTTAATTCTCTGTCAGCAACAAACGAAATTTGCAGCAGTTTGAAGAGGCAAACAAAATAATGTGGCAGCTAAAAAAATTGTAAGGCACGGGCTAGCATTTTCCATAAAGCACTAAAACCACCTGCTTCTTTAGAATTTAAATACAAATCTCAGAAAATTAGAGAAGGCACAATCCTCTGCAATTTATGTGACAGAGAGCTGAATTGTCCCATGCTGAGCACTGCTGAGTCTGCCAGCACACTGCTCAGTGAGCCAATTGCACAGTGGATGGGCTGTCTCGCCTGGTGTATCTAATGCTTCTCAAAATCTGGAAGGGCAGCTCCTGTCCAAACGCTATCATTTTTTTCTATCCTCCTTATAATTGTGTTTATTTAGGTGTGGAGCTCAAATTGAGAGGTACATGACCTGCATCTTATTCTGGCTTGCTTTCCATCAAGTTAAATTGTTAGAAGACCCAGTTACAAAATCTTTGCTCTTGAGGTTGATGAATGCCCACTCAGGACTTGGGGAGATTTCTGTTACTGGCAAGGAGGCAGTACAAGAAATTCCATTACCTTTAAACTTGCAGAAAAGGAGCCTGAGGAGTGATTTCATTGCCCTCTACATCTTCCCAAAGAAGGGAAATGGAGATATTTTCTCCATAGTACCTAGTGACAGGACACCTGGGAATGGCTCAAAGCTGCACCAGGGGAGGTTCAGACTGAATATTAGGAAGAATTCATGCCAGGATACTCCAAGAGCTGCCTGATGGTATTGTGAAATTGAAAAACATCTGAAAGACAACACAGTCACTGGTTGCAGCCAACACAGGATCGTGCATAGAAAGTCATGTTTAGCGAATCTCCTTAATCTCCTTTTATGACAAGGTTACCCATCTATTTGACTAAGTAAAGCCAGGTGATGAAATCATGCTGGTTTTCAGGAGTGTTTAATACTGTTTCTCACAGTATCCTTCTGGACAATATGTCCAGCATACAGCTAGACAATAACATAGTGCAGAACAATAGGCAGTGAGTCAGGCTCAAAGTGTTATAGTAAATGGAGTTATATCTAGTTGGCAGTTAGTCATTAGCGGGGTCCTGTAGGGCTCCATTTTAGAGTCAACACTCTTTAATTCATCAATTACTTGGATATAGGTCTTGAATTTATCTAAGTTTGTAGACAACACTAAATTGGAAGAGCTGTTGACTCCTTGCAGAGAGATCTTAACAAATTAAGAGGGCTGGCAATCACCAACTGTATGAAGGTTAACAAGGGCAAGTGCTGGATTCTTCACCTGGCATGAGGGTACTCTGGCTCTCCGTACAGGCGGGGGCGAGAGTCTGGAGAGCAGCCCTACAGAAAGGGATTTGGGGGTACTACTGGATGGAAAGTTGAATGTCAGCCAGCACTGTGCATGGCCGCCCAAAGGGCCAACTGTACCCTGGGGTGCACCAGGCCCAGCACTGCCACCGGGGGAGGGGAAGGGTTGTCCCGCTCTGCTCTATGCTGCGCAGCCTTAGTTCAAGCAATGCGTGCAGGTTTGGCTGCCACAATATATGGACATAAAACTATTAGAGAGCCCTAAAGGAGGGCTACAAATATAGTGAAGGATCTAGAGGGCAAGAGGTGTGAGGAGCGGCTGAGGCCCCTTGGTGTGCTCAGCACAGAGCAGAGGAGTTGAGGGGAGGCCTCATGGCGGCTGCAGCTCACACAGGGAGCGGAGGGGCAGCGCTGAGCTCTGCTCTCTGTGACAGTGACAGGGCCCGAGGGAACGGCGTGGAGCTGTGTCAGGGGAGGGGCAGCTGGGGGTCAGGGACAGGGTCTGCACCAGAGGGCGGTGGGCACGGAACGGGCTGCCCAGGGCAGTGGGCACGGCCCCGAGCTGAAGGAGCTGAAGGAGCACCTGGACAATACTCTCAGATGTATGGTCTGATTTTCAAGTGGTTCTGTGTGGACCCAGGATTTGGACTCAATGATCCTTATGGGTCCCTTCAAACTTGGGGTATTCTATGACTCTGTGGTTCTTTAGCATCTTCGTTTTGGCAGTTTGCTAGGAAAAGGGAGGAGGGTGATCAACTGAGGGAAAAGGAGAAGCAGAACACAACCTTGCTTTAGCTATTACCCTAATCCTATCACGCGGCACGGTATAGGTGTAAATACATCATTCACCTCTGGTTTGGAGTTGCAGAGAGAACCATCTCATGTGTAGTGACCAAAACCCAAAAGCTTACTTCCAAATTGGAAGTTGCCTGCTGCTCTGCTCCATCCAGGGGACATCTGCAGAGCAGTCCTGACAAACCTCTCTGCTCATTCTTATTTGCAGCAGTGATGCCTTAATGGGTGGCAAATCTCCTTGAAGTGACAGTTTTCAAGCAACACAAAGACGGTTACTATATTTTCTCTTGAAGCATTTATAAGATGACATCAGATGAGGAATGTATTTATAAAAACTGGTCTCTTCCTGACAAACTGATGCACAAGAGAAAAGATTAAATTAATTGAAAAACGTTTATTATTAATAGGTCATTTATCTCTAGCCTCAAGCAAACCACCTCCTTATCGACGTGGAAAGATGCTTGGAGTTCAGCTCTACCTCTTCTCTCAGCTGCAGCCCAATGAGAGCACCACAAAGGAAGGAAGATTAACCTTCCGAAATACAAAAGGATGAAAGGTTGGTGGAAATCCTTCAGTTCCATTTAGGTCAGGCTACAATTCTGTCCAATTAGACAACTGGAGCGGATCTGTGCTTTGTCCCCACGTCTTGTGCACCCTTGTTGCAGAAACAGAAGTGAAGGAGAACAGTTCTCTTCCAGCTCCAAAAGACAGATAGAACAATATTGCATTTAGGAAAAGAATACTGGATGTTTAAATTTTGTTTCTTTTCCGGAGTCTGATCCTTTCTTTTTAATTTGTTTTCAATTTCTTTTGACCATTCAGATGGGATCAAATTCAGAACCTCAGTTTTGCTTACCTAAATCTCGTTTTCTTTAATACAGTTCTCTGATAACAACTTTCAAATCCAGGCAAAGATAACTCAGAAAATGCAATTGAGATTGTTGGACATATATTCTTGATGACCTTGGACTCAGTTTCTGAGACACATTCTGTTTGTGCAGAAGGGACAAGAAGTGCAAGGCTCCTTTCTGAATCTTGCACATTTTGAAACTATTTCTCCTCACAGCACAGAGCACCTCTCTCAGATATTTAC
Organism: Aquila spilogaster; assembly: GCA_024606505.1. Taxonomy (NCBI): domain Eukaryota; kingdom Metazoa; phylum Chordata; class Aves; order Accipitriformes; family Accipitridae; genus Aquila; species Aquila spilogaster. The sequence goes on from JANHGO010002367.1 coordinate 14,619, forward strand.
AAAGCACCTGTCACCATGGGAACAAAATTAAACATCAGAATAGCAAGGGGAAAAAAGGTATTTTCTACTCTTCTGTATACTTTTGAATTAAAAATGGAACTGAGTAGAGCACCAGCTTGAAACTTCAATCCTGGTTTGAGTCCAGGAATATATTTGAGAAAGAAATCATAGAATCATACAATTGTTTGGTGGAAGGGACCCTTAAAGGTCATCTAGTCCAACTGTCCTGCATTGAACAGGGACACACACCTACAGCTAGAGCAGGGTGCTCAGAGCCCTGTCCTTGAATGTCTCCATGACTATGTCTCCACTATGACTATGTCCTAATCTACACTGTGTTCTTCTGATAAAAAGCATGGCAAAATCCTAGTCCTTGGAGTCAATACAAAAGCTAGAATGGATTTAAATCCAGGAATTTTTTTTTTTCATTTTAATGAAACACAGGGTCAAGATACTCTCCAACAGTCAGACTTGAAGTAAATATTTCATGATTGTCATCTCTCCAGATAGAACAGTAGGTCAGAGGATCAGGCTCACAGTGGCAGCAGCCAGGATTTTCTGGCCCAGTTGGGTCTGGGTCTCAAGGACAGACTGACATTGGCTCTGGCTGTACCCACTCAGACTGGCCCAACTCTGCACTCCACAGAGAGGCGAAGGTGTCTTCTACCTTGTTCTTACCCAGGCACCTAACACTGACATTGCTGCTTGCTGAATAATGTCCTCAGATCATTCTGGTCCTCTGAATAATTCAAACCTACTAAAAATATGTTATTTTTAAGCATAATAACAGACTGCTATTATCCCTTGAAACAAATACACAGAACCGATCCTTTTCTTATCTTTCACTGCTATGTTTTTGAGCTATACACTTCCAGAAACATTGAGTTCAGCACCTAATAGCAACTTGTGGTATTGCATACTGTGTTTTTTGCTCCAGTACCACTTCTATGCAAAAGTGCCAATGAAGCACAGCTTGGAAGCTGGCTGTCTAAAGGATAATAGACATTATTTGATCCTATTAACACATGATTTATGGTTGAACACTGTGCTGACCTCATCAGGAACGTTTGCTTAGTGAGGATTACCCCACAGAAATTCATCCACAGAATTACTGAAGAGACCTTGAGTGGTTCAGTTGGTGCAGCAAAACATTGCATCCGGATCTGCAGTGATGTTTAAGTTCTCTCTCCTCCTCAGCCAATGTTGAATTGCGTGTATCCTTTTTTAGAAATAACTCTGGTGGGGGATATTTTGCAGTTTCTTGGAAGAAGAATGTTCTTGCACAAAACTGCTGCATTGCAACATTGCTCCTTATTGTCACTCAATTTCCCATGACATTGCATAAAAATCTGTGTCAACACAGACCTACCTTAGTGAGAAACCCATCCAAGCACAATGTGAGTCATCTTCAGCTTCAGTTGGCTGACTTGGGAAGAATTTGCAGGTGTGTGTTTATTTGGATTAAGAGGAGACTATTTCAAGTGCAAACAGAATGTTTCATTCCTGCTTCTCGCTCCCATATGCACATTTTATTTGTCACTCTTGTCAACAAACATTTGTAAACTAAAAATAATGTGTTAAATATACATACTACATTACAATGCTTTGGAAAACATTGAGCCGTCTCTGCCTACAACATGAATTTTGTCTCTTGGCTGCCTCCTTCCTTGGTAGAGAGCACTCTTGCTTCACCAGTTGAAAATAAAGACTCATCTCTCTCCTCTTGTCCCTCCTCAGTTTACACAACATTACTTTCACAGTTAACATTGAAAGAAGAGCAACAGATTCTGAAAGCTCAAATATTTTGTGGACAGTTTTGGGAAACCTGGTTTGAATCACCTTTCAGGGCAAATTTTTGAGACCTCATTTTTTTCCAATGGAAGGTGCATGCAAGCAAACAGCAGCGTAACTGGGAGCCCCTCGGGTTAAACAAACTTGGATGATGGTTCCAACAATCTTTCTGTGCCACATTACCTGAATAGCTCAGATTTCTGGAATAATTGCCTCATTAGGTATACAGGATACAAGCTGTAAACTGCATCTTTTCATCTCAAGAATAAACTATACACAAACAGCTACTGAATAGTGAGTGAGAATAAAGTCCAGCACACATATTTTGCATGATTTTAGGGCAAGAAATATGTGTATGTAATCATTACCATCCTGGGAGCAGGGTCAAGGTCAACTCCTTCGCATTGCTTGAGCTCTTCCAAAGGCCACCTACAAGGGAGCAAGATGGTTATCCATCATCACCTAACATTGCATGCAAATATTTTAATGAGAATCAAATCTGATTATTCACAAGGCCTTCCCAGTGATCTTCCACAGGCACATGTGAGTTAGGCAAAAAAGAGAGGTGGAAGAGGCAAAGAAGGAAAAGAGTCTATGGAAAACTAGGGGAAATAAATGAGGGAAAAAAAGATAAAACTATATGGATGCTAACCTAGAATTAAAAATAGCATAAATAGGTAAAAATTGAAGTCAGAAAAGAAGAACTGTACAAGTACAGAATGGAAAAACTGTAAATCAAGTAATAAGAAATGATAGTTATTACAAACAGCTGTTTTCCGTTTAGCACAGATCCCGAGAATCTCTTCTTCTGAAATTGTCTAACCTCAATTTAATTGTACTTTAAGCTTCCATTAAGGTGTCCCAACTGGAAATAGAATGCGTAATTATTTTCATTTTTCTTAATTAAAGCAAAATGACATTCCATTTGTATTCTATTAACAATTGAATAAAAGGTAACTGAAATGATTGGACTTTTTTGTCCTTGATTACATCCTCCTCTCTCTCTAAGACAATTTGCTCTTAGGTGGTTTAAGTGTTTGATTAATTAGAGACCCCAGACGTAGAAACACACAGGATCCTCATTAGCAGAGCAGAATGAGAATTCAGAAATTTAGCAAGGGTTTACCTGAAATGGACAGGGCTAGCAAGAGCTTCACTGGCTGTAAGAGAAGTGACACATCTTTAATAAATGAGTCGTGTTGGCAATTGCAGGAGTCATACAGTGATATATCATTTTTCTCTGAGGCCCTGGTTCCACCTATCCAATTTTCTTAATTATTCTGATAAGCCATTAGGACTTTCTCTCCTATTTCTGCTTGTCAAAAAATGCCACCCAGCTCTGACAGGGTTAGATCACGCACTAAAACACAGGCAGATGGAGGGGCATGCTCAGCTCTCCTCTCATGGTGCCTAAGAAAACTACACCCTGATTCTGTTTTGTGACTTGCCAACAGCTGGCTGGATCAGTAGTAATAGCAACGTTTTCTCATTAAAGTAGAGTAGAGATATTGTCACTTGCTTATTTTCTCAAGGGAAAGAGTTTTTGTTTGTTTGTTCGTTCATCTGTTTTTCTTTTGACTTTCCACTAGCTTTTTTTGAAACTTCTTTGATGGGACATGTTAATTTGGGGTAACGTTAATGGATCCTTGATTACAGTCATACTGCTGCTATTGAGGACAAGGTTTTTTAAAGGCATATAAAACAGAGGCTAATTTTTAAGGCCACTTAAAGTCATACAGAAATGCTAATATATTTCCTGTTCCTGTAATTGGCAATCCCTAAGGCTGGAATGAGGCTCATTAATACTTTGAAGGGTGCACACATTGCGAAGATGCAGACGGAGTGATCTGGCTCCTAAAAGTTCAGTTAATGAAAGCAACTTGTAGCTTCAGGGATGCTTGCATGATGCTCCTCATGCAAGCTTTATTGTACAAGGGCCTGTACACCAAAAGCCAGGCTCATGTTGTTGACTCTATTGGCCACAGGGATACTATGATTAATGAATAGGAGGCTGGTAACCCTCCAACGTTTTGAGATGTTTTGGATTGTGGATGACATGTTGGAGAGTTCTGGAGGAGAAAGCTCAGAAAATCTTTTTGAAACTCACACACTAGAAAATTACTTCCAAAAGATCATTTCTTGCAGGAGAAGATGAATAATTTAAAAATAATGATTTGCAATGCAGACGGCTCACATAGCTACACAGAAAGAAAGAAAATATTACAAATGAAAAAGAACAAAACTCTACTACTGTGGGATTAATGGGAAGCACCAAGAAAACGTTAACAATGCCTGCAAGACATAGTAGGCAGTTAGCATGCTGAAAAGCATCTCTATATTTTTTAAATAATATAGTGCAGCAAAATATATTGGAGGAAAAAAAAAAAAGCAAAGAGGATTGAAGATTAGCTTTGACTTGTAATATTTATAGCCAGAGAAAATTACTATTATGTTTTAGGTAACGAAGACAGACAACACAGGATTCTTGTGGACATCCAGTAATGCTGTTTAATAAAGTAATTTCAATCTTGCTCCACTTGTAGACAAAATAATCTCAAGTATTTCTAATATGTAGCTGAAAGATAATGAACAAGCAAACTAACAGCAGAATAACCTAAAATTCACCCCACCCCACATCTCCCCACACACACACTTCTGCATCCTAATCTCCAAGGACTAAAAAGGTTTTGGTTCATTACTCAACGCTGAAGCTGTATTTGGAGTCGATCCTGGAGACAGGATGGGTGCACCAAGAACAGCTTAGGCTGAGAACTGACCGCCGGTGACCCTTCTGGTGCTACAGGGCTCAGCAGGAAGATCAGTGCCGGAGAGTAAACACAGTTTAGCCAAGCAGCCTGGTTCACGGGGAAACATCAGAAAGAGAACATCATGGATACAGCTCCTTAGATGACTGTGGGTTTTTTGTGTTTCTTTTTTTTGTGTTTTTGGGGGTTTTTTTTGTTTGTTTGTTTGCTTGTTTTATTTTATTTTGTTTTCTTAAAGAATTTGGAGTTGAAAATTGATTCTTGGCCAAAAGCATTTATGCCATTCCTTTCTTTTTTCTTTCTGTACAGTCACTATTGGCACTTGGAGAGACATTTTTTTTTTGTCTATTGAGCTCTAATTATCTGAAAAGAATTGCTTTAGGTGAATGAAAAATTGATATTGATACCATTGTAAGAACACAGTAAAGTTGCAAGTGTCCATATCGTGAGTCATCTTCAGTAATTCCACTCATTCTGGATGATGCGATTTTAGGCTAAAGCTCATCTGGAGATAAGCAGTTCCAACCTGTGTGCAATTCTCGTGCTTCCAGAGATAAATATTGTCCTTTCCTTTTCCCTTGAGGGACAAAATCCTGGTAGGTGGTTGAAATGTCAGAAAGTATAAGGTGTTTTGCAACAGGGTGAGTGGATGCAGTGCACAGTTCAGTACTGAATCATCCTTCCTGGTCTTGAGGTCTTTATTAAATGCATTCCTGAATGTAACTTAAGCCAACTGTGAAAATTATTGAACACTTGAAAAGAAGATTTGAGAAGGCACAGTTCATGGGTGAAGACCCTCTATGCTGCTGAGTGTGAAGGACTTCTGAAAATTGAGTTCATTTTGTTGGGTGCTTAAATCAAAATTTTCCACAGAAACTGGCATTACTCAAGTTCACTCAACATGAGAACAAGGCTAAATGCTTCTGCTGCATAAGAACTTGCCATAAGCATGCAGGTAACAATGAGAAGGGTTCGGGACAGTTATTGGTAGGTCAGTACTGAGTATCATAAAAGCCACAGATAAATCTGATCCTCAGATTTGCTTAGAGCTGCATGAATATGAATTGAAGTGACTACTCTGTATGAAACCATCTGTTACATGAGATGGTTATAGACACTAAATATATATATATATTTTTAATTGAGAGTACATAATAAGCAGAGTTTATTGAACAGGAAATTCTGCAAGAAAATGCATGGTATCTTAAAGTAAAAAAGAAAACATAGATTATGGCACTTTATGACAGACAGAAAGAAACATTTACATCAAAGCCTGAGAAAATGAGGACTTAGTAAGCAATCAGTGCTTGATTTCCTTTTGTCATATGTGCTACTAAATAGTAATGAAATATTTAAAGTTAGAGACTGACAGTGTACATATTTCAGTCTAAGACATGTTGTGCAGGAAAGCTCCGTAAAATTAGTGAAACTTCAACTGCAATGAAATAAAGGTGCAATACTATGGTTAAACAAGAGTATCTTAGGGAAAATAACTGTTGTAAAGGAGCCAATTCAAGTATAACACGAGACTCCTCATAAAAATTCAGCTTTTGAGAGTAAGTTAGGCATATGAAACAACAAGGGAAATAACTAATAGTGAAAATTTTATATTGTTGTGTAATTCTTGAATTTCCCAGCATTAATTGATTGGAAACTACTAGCAGAAAAGGCTTGATGAGGGTGGAATAGAAATTCAGATATGAATGGCTAATGAGTCAATAGAAAGCAGTGGTGATTTAGACTTTGTTTCAGTATGAGAAAAGTTTTTGCAGAAAAAATAACTCTAATGATGGCCGTGTTGATTTCTTCATGTTAAATTGCAATTTGTAACTGTGCTGGACTAATAGGATTCCCTCGCCACATCCTCTTCTCTAAATTAGAGGTACATGGATTTGAAGTGTGGACTATTCGGTGGATAAGGAATTGCTTGGATGGCCACATCCAGAAGGTTGAGGCCAATGGGTCTGTCTAGGTGGAGGTCAGTCACAAGTGGTGTCTTCCCAGGGGTTCATCTTGGGACCAGAGCTCTTCAGCATCTGTATCAATGACATAGACAGTGGGATTGAGTGTACCCTCAGCAAATTTTCTGATGACACTCAGCTAAGTAGTGCAGTTGATGCAATAGAAGGAGTAGATGTCATCCAGAGGGACCTGAGCAGGTCTGGTAGGAACAGCTCTAGTGAAACTGTAAATGTTATCTGGAAAGTTGCAAATGCAGGACCTATCTCCTGAGGAAAAGGAAGCCATGATTCCGAGCAACACTAAGTCTTCAAACTTGACTTTGAGCCTCTGCAAAACTGAATAACAGATTTTGAAGGAACATATAAGGAGAAGCAGGGAGGTAGTAGAAAGCAGACTAAGTTGCAGTATGGTTATCAAACATAGATCATGTCAGACTAATCTAAATCATTTTTTTTTAATAAATTCAGAGATTTCTTGCACAAAGGTAATGGAGCAGATATAACTTTGATAGATTATAGTTGAGCATTTGTTACAGCACTTTATAGGAAATTTTTATTGAAGTTGAAGATATTAGGAATTAATGTGAAGTGGATAAAGAGAAAATTTGCCCTATGTCATATTTAAAAGTACTATTAGGGTGGCAGATGTCACTGCCTCAATGATTAGTACTGGGGCCTTTGCTGCTCAATTTATTAAGTGGCTAAGGAGGTAGAATCAAATTATTTACTAATGATGACACGAAGCTGAGAATTTAATCAATGTCAAGAAAGTAGAGGGTGACCACAAGAACAGCAGTTTGCACAGGATACTAAAATACTTTGTAACATGTTTTGTTCTGCTCAACTATGTTCACGAAAAGAATGAACCCAAATTGGGATAAGAACACAGAAAGCTTTGGGAAATGGAATATCTATTTTGTGAAGAAAATGAAAAGATCGTGGTTTATGAAGGTTCAGATGGGATTTACAGTTCCTTATATTCAAGTACAGTTTTTTAAAAGGGAAAAGAACCGTTCAGGTGAAATGGTAATACTGGCCTAAGATCAAACCCTATAAATCAGTAATGAGTATTTATTAGACTAGAGTTTTAGAAAACAACAGGAATATCTTTCCCTCCCAAAAAGTGACGAGATCCAGAGTCTGAGCTTATTTTAAGATGGAACCTGCTAAGTTCAGGGAACCGATGTTTGTCAAATGAAAATGCCTCAAGGTGGAAAGTGAAACCAGTGATACTAATCCATGGCAGTTGGTAGTCTGGGATCTCCAAGAAACTACAAAGGATGAATTGTTGTTTGTTTGTATCATATTCATATTGTATTTTTGTACATTATATGAATGATGCTATATATACCATATTTAGTTTTATACCACATTTGAGAACCATTCTTACTAGGAGAAAGGAAGCTGTTGCTATCCTTGAAAATTATAGTTCAACTTCTCAGGTGGAATCGGTGAGAAAGGAGAATCATATTTTTACAAAACTGTGGAGGTTTCCCAACCTAAGAGAATGTAATCATAAGATGCTGTGGTTCTGGTGTCATTATATGCATGAGTGACTGATGGTTATATGCTGTTCCCATCCTCACAGTAGAACAATTAACAGATTTGGGATCACATTGGTGGTCTGGAGAACTTGGGGCATTGCTCTTTCATCTGTCTTATCTGTAACTCAAGGTAGTAGACTGCTTCCTAGCATAACTTAAAAGTTTTGTTTAATTTCTTCCAGGCACATTGAGAAGGACATTGAATTCTACTTTTTCTGTAGCCCATTATAATACAGTTTTTCATTTTTCACGTAAGACTTTCATGTAGACTTTCATGTAGACTTGAAGTTGGTTTTAAGATGCTGGAATGCGTTCTTACACTTTAGGATATAGCCTGGTTTAGATTAGAAGCTAGGAGGCTTCTGGCTGTAAGCAAGTTGAACATATACACATAGGACATATAAAACTGTTGGAGAGCATCCTAAGGAGAGCTGAAAAGATGGTGAAAGTTCTAAAGGGGAAGATGTATGAGGAGTGGCTGAAGTCCCTGTGTTTGCTCAGCCCAGAGCAGAGGAGCTGAGGGGCGGCCTGATGGCGGCTGCAGCTCCTCACAGGGAGTGGAGGGGCAGCGCTGAGCTCTGCTCTCTGTGACAGCGACAGGGCCCGAGGGAACGGCGTGGAACTGTGTCAGGGGAGGGGCAGCTGGGGGTCAGGGACAGGGTCTGCACCAGAGGGTGGTCAGGCACTGGAACACGTTCCCCAGGGCAGTGGGCATGGCCCTGAGCTGCTGGAGTCGATGGAGCATTTGGAAAACACTTTCCAACATAGAATTTGAATTTTGGGTGGTCCTGTGTGGAGCCAGGAGCTGGACTCAGTGATCCTTGCGGGTACCTTCCAACTCAGGATATTTTGTAGTTCTATGATTCTTCACAACTTAAAAGCTGATGCATAGTTTCTCCAATTGGAGGAAACAGAACTGAACAACCCCTGTTGGTCTTTATAATTCTTTGTTTCTTTGTCCCCAGTTTCTGTCGTCGTACTGACGTTCAGTCAGTAGCAAGGGGAATGGGTGGGTGGGTTGGCTGTCATCCCAGAAATTGCTCAAGTTGTGTTCCTGAAATACCTTTCCTTTTTACATAATTGTTCAAGAGCCATTTGACAATTAGAGCTTCTGAAAGACATTGTAAGAAAGACATTCAATACTTGTCCTAAGCTGAGAACAGATCCCACAAAGTCCAAGCAACTAGTTAGGAAGGATCCACACTTTCGATTCCCCAGATAAGTGCCAAAGGTATAAAAGGCATCATAAGCATCGTGCAAGAACTCCATATGGACAGGAGCCTTCTACCTTAGAAAAAGAGTGTTAGTCTCATTCACTTCTATAGACAGCACAAATAAATGTATAGATATATTCGGCACATGTGTTTTGGGGGATGAGAAAGACTAATGACAAGACTGGATGGATTCTTTTTAGGAGAAACATAATTCTGTGTGGAAGCACTGGAGACTGTAGGAATACCATTAAAGAATATATCCTAAAGCTGTAGTAGCTCCTGATCTCAGAAAAATCAGATGTGAGAAAGAAGGAAGCTCAAGTACTGCATTTGAACCCACTCCTACCAGGACATGGAGAAAAAAAAAGCCTCACGCTATCATGCTTTTGTATCCTGGAAAGCTAATTATATTTTAATACAAAAGATTTTTCTTGGTGGATAGACTTCAACCTTTTTCATGCTATGAAGATACATAAAAATAGCCAGTTGTTACTGTGCATTGTAAGACGATGTAATAGAAGCACTTGCGACACTAGCTACCTTCCATTCTGTATTTTTGGATTGACTCCAGTTGTTCTTTGTCCCCAAACTTGTAATTATCAATGCTCTTAGTGTGAACCCCACAGTCATATGCCAGACAGGTGCTATGACATGGGTACCAGTTAGGCTAGTTGCATGCCAAGCTGTTTCACAGCTTTAATTACTACTGTAGGCTATACTTGATGTTATGCAGATACTTGATGGTATGATTAACAAGGGAAACAATACTAGAAAGGTTAACAAAACTGGTCACAATGCTCTGAGAATTATTATTGAGGTGGACAACTGAAGAGACAGATGTCCCAGTCCTACTAATCTTAGAAACTGCTATTACATTTTGGCGATATTTCAGCATCAACCAGCTGGACAAAATTCAGTATCTTTGCCCTCCTGTAATATTTTATACTCATAAATATTTCTTACAGTAAATGAATGCTTGGTTTTGAATGTTCTTACAAGTGCTTGCTCTATAGTAAATTTCTTCTACTCACAGTGGAAGATGGTGAACTGGTTCTTTAGCAGTCCTTGCATTATTAGCTGGAGAATTCAGGAGCATGGAGCTTCTCTGAATCTTATGTTCCTTTTATCACCAGGAGGTCTTATGCTCTGTCAATCCTATACTCATGTAAATCCGTAAGCCTAAAGGGGGAGATTTACAGGAGTCTGTGAAAGCAACTTTGCAATATTTGCCTGATTCTGTATCTTATTAGCTTCTGCAGGCAATGGGCCGACCCAGCTTATAGTTACTGCAGTATTAAAAGAAATAACAGTCTTAATAATATACTGAAATATATTCAAAGCCCTGTGGTGCAAAATATATTAGATTATTTCAAAGACAGGACAATCTGAATCTCTGGAGAAAAGCAAACGTAATTAAAATTATTTCTACTCCAAAAATTCACTTCTCATTACAAACGTTGCCACAGAGTATTCCCACCGCAATTTTTATTCGGAGCTAGAGAAAGAGATATTAGCCTTCCTGAAAACTGTGTTATCTTGAATAACTGTGTGCATTACTTTGAGTGAAAGAGGAATGGAAATTAGATGCTAGATTGTGTTAGATTACTTTCTGTCTTCAGATTTATATAGTCTAGGTAGGAAAACATAGTATTTGCAGAGGCAGAGATGAAAGACTTCATCACATGTGACTTCAGAGTACAATTATATGGTATTAAATACAGTTATTAAACAATTGTGGAAAACACTGTGTGGAACACAAAGAAGAATAGACCTAAGAAATGATGAGCACTAAATAAAATCCTCAGGTTACTTACCTAACAGAAAGTATCTTATTATGGGGAATCAGGGCCATCAGTAGCAGGTCATCTCATCTCGCTTATCTTTATTTTCTTAATTTAAATGTTCAGGGAAAACCAGAGTGAATAACCAGATTCTCATGGTCTGTGAATCCAAAACACATGCTTTTCACTGAGTTATAACAAAGGAGGGAGTCTATTGAGGAAGAAATGTGTTTATGACTTTTACTTGGGCAGGATATTCAGACAGTAATAGGCAGAAGCACTGCTTGGAAAAACAGCTTTACAAACACCTGGGTTTGTTCCTCAACCATATATGGAGCATTCTTCCTCTGGGTAACATGAATGAGATCATGATTTCTCTAAAAGGAAACTAGAAAAGGGGTGTTGAAACAGCAGGGAAAAGCTACAGGGCAATAATTACAGAACAGTTGATATAACCATAATTGAAATAGTTAAAAATACTTTGCCCGTGGGAAACCTGAACAGGCTTGAGATAGACAGATGGCTGTCTTTAAAAAACAAAACAGAAAAGGCAATTCTGTCATTTCTAGATAAGGCCAACATGCTTAGATTTTTGATGCATAACTGAAACAGTGAAGTGTATCCAAACATGCTAAAAATACCATGTATCGATGCAGAGTGATGCCATACAGCTTCTGAATGGCAGTTTACTGAGGGACTGGAAACAATTCAGTGGTAAATGTAAATATAGACATTATCAAAATGAATTGCCAGAGGTCAAACAGTGGATTTATATTTCCTGTTCCCCAGTCAATATTGTCCAGTCAATCACACCTGCAATCAAATTCTACAGTCCACTGTGCATTTCTTGACCTTTACTATCTCTTCGCTAAGCAATGTAAGTAAGCATTTATTTCACTCTCCCATATAAATGTTTGAGGAAATGTATAGAAATGCGTCCTTTTCCGCTTCTCCTTCCTCCTCTAAGAAGCAAGGTGAAAGGACATTCCATCAAAGAAGTTGTAGACCCACTGGATGGCCTAAATTGGCAGGAACCTCTGGGTCCATCAAGCAGGGACACCCAGAGCAGGGGGCCCAGGGCCATGTCTCCCCTTGCAACAGGATCAAAGCCTATCCTACCTCATGTTTTGCTGCAGCTTTCTCTAGAAAACCTAGATTTACCTTCTCTCAAGATGCAAAACAATTTAGAAAGAAAAAAATAGCATTGCTGCAAATCTTAAATCCAACTGCAATGGTTCTCCAAAGTCTGTGAAAACCTTGAATTCCTGAACATTTGAAAAGTACATTCTAATAATAGATAACATTAATCATTCATCAGAGAAAAAGATCCATTCTGCTTATACACTCAGTTGAAATGCAAGAAAGGCTCCAGCCTCTTTTGCTCATGACAAAAGTCATGCTGCATTTCTGCTGTCACAGCACCTGTTATTCCCTGTGCTGTTGCATTATGGCAAGTGGTAGTTAAAGGTGAGTTTGGAAACGTGACTGATGAAATGCTGAGATCTGCTCACAAAAGGATGTCTATATCTTTTGTAGAGAGTTCATCACGTTGTGTCATCATGGAGACAAGCAGTCAATTTAATCAATGTTGGATGTAGATTTTTTACTCTCCATAAAGAAACTTGGTCTGCTTTCAGTGCTTTAGGAACTGCCCAACTTTTATGCAGTTTGTTACCTGAAGATAAAATTCTTGACAGTGATTGCTTCAATGTAGGTTTGACTGTGGGTGTGTGCTTCAATACCATCAGACGTTAATAGTGGTTCAGAGTCCAGGCTCATGAAAGTCGCTGATAAAGGAAAACCTGCAAAAGGAAATTTGTTTATAGAGTTAAAATTCAGCTCAATCAGATTCTGCGCAGCAGAAGTTCCTTCAATTTGCAACAAGAGACAATAAATCAGAGAAAATTAAACACTCGGATATAGCAATGCAATAGAGAAACTGAATTTTGTGAATGGCAAAATATGAAACACGATGGTAAAAAGTTATAGAGCACTAGATGAGGCATAGTGCTAGATAAGGCATAGCACTAGATAAGGCATAGTGACCACTATGGTTCAGGTCCATAGGACTCATAGGAATAGAACTAGCAGAACTAGGAGTAACTGTGAATTTCTATGGTGCAAAAATATACTCTAGACTGGATGGGTAACAAGGATTTATCTTGCTTGGAGATAACAGAGCTCTTCTGGTATATATTATAGGGAATAAATGTTTCTATTTTAAAATGTATCACATGATATTGTATCAGTAACAACTCACAGAACCATTTGGGCTGGAAGAGACCTCAGGGGGTTCTTGTCCAACTTTACTCAAAGCAGGGCCAACTCTGAACTCATACCGGTCTGCTCAGGGCCTTGCTGGCTCTTGAAAATGCCAAAGGATGGAGGTTTATACTCAATAGTGCAGTAATACAGTATCGACATTGGTAGCAAGAGGCTTCAGGCTTTCTCAAAAATGTTATAGGGTCTCAGGAGAGAGGCTTGTCAGACCTGCTCTGCCTGATCTTGCCTTGCCCTGCCAGGAGCTTTGTATTCACCTGGTTTAGCTGTAACAGCAATTTACTTCTGACCAGGTGGCTATGCCTGATTTGTTTTAATTTTGCTCATCACTCTATGGTACAACAATTGTTTTATGCAGACTGTTGTAATGGGCAGCAATTCTATGTAGAACAAGATAGTTATCACTAACAAAATGATGTAGTACAGAGAAATACAGGGCTGGTATGACAGCAGAGGCCTTGAGGAGTGGGGAAACAGGGTTCTGTGGAGTGGAGGGATCTGATGGCACAGAGGAACAGAAGAAGAGTGAGCATAATGTTAGGGGAAGGAGTAGGGACTGGGAAATATCTAAATAACAATTAAATATCTGTGATATTGTTACCATTGAGACTTTTTTCTGTATAAGATACTCAATATTTTTATGCTTCCATTCTTTTTTTTTTTCTGTAATACTCTCATCTGGACCAATAATGATTCTTGAATTAATCTGTTAAGATTTCAGTCATAAAAATGATGCATTCTAGTCTTTACTTTTTAAGGTACGTTTCCTCTTTGTCCATAGACAAGATTTTGAATCTAACTGATTGCACAGCCTTTGGGGGCAATTGTTTGAGAGCTTCTCAGAAGCATCGTCCATATTTCTTAGTAACTAGTCCAAAATCCAATATTACTCAGATGATATTTTATTTATTTTATTGTTTTTGTTTATTTTGATTCTATTACTTTATTTTATTCAGAAAGAATACAGAAGCACAAACAATAGAGCCACAGGTCTTCTTATATTGCATCAACTCAGCAAAAGAGAACCTGAACTTTGCTAGATGGCACTTCATATTGAGTCATCTCTTTCTTGGGAACACAAGTTTTTCAGTAGGACTGGAATCTAACCTTGATATAGCAAAGAAATAGCTCACAGGTATCAAAAGTTTAGCACTGCTAGAAAAATGACAGTGTTTGTTTCATACGCTTATTGCTTGCAAGTTGTTAAAGGAACTTTATCCTTGTCTCTGTTTGAGGTGTACATAAGCATCACTTCAGAAAATCTCAAGCCTGCTCTGGGCAGACCTTGCAGAAACCTGCCCTTAAACAGTGAAATTCTGGATCATTAATTGCCCAAAACCTGCCTTATTTCATCTCTTGCTGTTGCAGCTTTGATTCCTGATGCCTCAGACTATGAAGTTAGAGCTCTGCTTAGCTAAGCCCTTTGGCACAGTAGTAAGGCCACTACATTTGAGGCAAGAATACTTAATAAAACCAAGAGAAAGTATTTCACTGTTGAAACATTTTTGTACGTGAGCAGAAAAACTACCCTTTAAACCATAGATGCAAACAGCATACAGATTGTTTTGCTACCAAAGGGTTGTGAACAATGTAAGTATTCAAATGAGAAAAGAAAAAATGCCTAATAGGCAGCCAGATTATTTAAAATTACCTGCATAAATTCAGATCTTACTGACATAAGTCTACAGAATTCTACAGGTAACAGTGATCAATACGCTACCCTCTCAGCCTGATGACATGGTTTGGTATGGCAGAGTTGAAGGATGGGCCCAACAGCTCACACACCACTTACCTGCTGCTGTGCTCTCCTCCTGATGGAGGAAAATGGCCAGAAATTGCACTTATGTCACAAGTTGCACCTGCTACTATAGCTCATGTTTCTTTCGTCTGTTTTCAGCCAAGAGGAAAACCTGGGAGAATCAGTATCAGAACAAGAATCACCCTTTGCTACCATAGGATTGAGAACAGCTTCCTATGGGAGAAAAGCGGGGACATCTCTGGCAGCTTACCTTCAGGCAAACCAGAGAACCTTAAAATCTTAGTACCATTTTGAAACAAGCTGTTAACAGAAGGAAAGTAGGAAAACCTTCTCTCATGATTTTCTATAAAGTCTTTAATGGCATAACAGTAAGAGGCATGTAAAAACGTGGCTTGCCAACACTTCTGAAAGGCCCATTCAGCCCTCAGTCAGCCAGATTCCTTGCTTCTGACACGGGGTGAATTCACCACTGGACAGAAGGCCACCACAAAGCAGTATTGAGAGCTCATTTGGAGGCTTTAATTAAACGCACATCCTTGTGCAGGCTCTCAGCAAAAGACTGAACTTGATTTTCTGGAAGATATCACATATTTCCTTGCCTGTGA
>JANHGO010002368.1:0-30313 GCA_024606505.1 Aquila spilogaster
GGTAGCTTAGCTCTATTGTATAGACAGAATGGGAGCAGAGATACTGAACACGTCCAAGTGACAGTGTCAAGACAGATGGCAGGGCCAACCCAAGTGAGCACAGGTGCATCCAATGCAATGTGCCTGAGTGACCAGAAGGGCTGGAGCCAGGATCCACCCCTTCCCAGACCTCATTTAAGGGTTTGCAGTGGAGGTGAGGGGATCTCACTGGAGATCTCTGCATACCTGAGGCCTTCCAAAGGTAAGCAGATTTTCTTCTTTTGTTTCTGTGTCCATAGCTGCTGCGTTTGGGCTTGTCCTCATTTGCTGCAGCCTAGGATTGTGCCACCCTGCTATTATTGCTGCACTTTCCATCACGTTATAGCATTACAGCATTATACAGATGTTTCAAGTTTAGCATTTCTTAGCGGTTTTTCTGTGACCTAATACTTTCTTTTGAGCAATTTTACATGAAGAAAAGATTTTTTTTCTGAGATTGTGGCAGTCAAAGGCTGTGAAAAGCTAAAACTGCTCTGGACCATAACGTGTCCTTTTTTTGCCTCCAAAGGGAGAGCAGCACCTTTCGTGTCCTCTATCTCCATTGGCCATTCATCAGCATCCCTTACCACATCAAAACGTATTTTGACTCTTAAAAGAGTGTTGTTGGAGGTGAGGGGACTATGGCGAAGTCAAAATTACTAACAGAAAAACTAAGTGGTTTGTGCAGCCTGAGCACCACAGAGAACGTATCTGCAGAGTTGTCTGGTTTTAGAGTTAAGCAACCCCATATCTGTGGTGTTCAGCATGTGGTGGTAACATAGCAAGTCAGAATGCATCTGAAAGAGGGATGCTGCTCTGTGGATTAAGAAAACTTCTTCAAGATAATAAGGGAATTTCATCTTTAATACTTTGCTTCTATTTTCATAGTTTGTGATATCATGATTGGATTCCTTCTGTGGACACAATCTTTACAGAACTAGTCATCACTGTGACAAAGGTTAGACTAGGAGGAAACTTGAACCGAGGTGAAAGAATAGAATTTTTATTACTTCAGCAACTGAATGTGTCATTACATCAGACAGTATTGTGTTGCAAATTGCAAGCTGTTGTGAAATTGCTTTAAAATATCTGTATGTATTTTTCTAAAACTGTGATAAGGTTATTCAGCAGTGCATTGAAATAGATTTCGAACTGAATCGTTGTATCATAGCGTTGTTTTTTTAACTATAGTATGGGAACAGATGGCAGTTGTTATTCTTAAGTCTCCAGCAAAGCTGATGCGATGCTTTCCCTTTCCTTGTAAATGTTTTCAAGTGAAAGACAAGTGCACGTGGCCAAAATGAATCTGTATTGTAACTTGTGGCTTATAAAAGCTTTTAATCAGCTTACAACAGTATACTGATGATAATTAGTAAATGTTGCATCAGCCAAGTACTTCATTAATACTGGAAAATGAGCCATTAATCAGAATCGATTGCACGTGGTTTGCAATAACTTTTTGGAGAAGATGTCATTTCATACTCATTTTTAATGTAATAAGTAGATTGTGGTACAAATGCATGTGTAGAATTGGAGATGCTCTCTGTCACTCTCTGGTGTTCCTGGTGGCACTGTCATTGATCTGAGAATAGCAGCTGTACAGAGGTTGGGATATTAAGAGTGCTACTGCATATACAAAGTTGTACAGATAGAAACCAAACATTTTTATCACCATAACGTAATCTGTTTGAAACAATTTTGCTCTTAAACTGCTGCTGCCTGTTTGTAATCTGAACTCAGCCTTAACAATAATTTATTTTCATAGATGCTTCGAGTAACTTCCTGTTCCCTGGAAAGGAGAGGTGTTGGGCATCTATGGAGCTGCCTGGCCATAAGTTACAGGCTTGAATTTGGCAACTCAATGAAAATGCCACCTGCTTTAGCAGTGCCTGCGTGGCTTTCAGGGAACATGGTGTGATTTAACAGAATACTGTACATAAGTGAAGTTGTTTGTAGATATAAATCAAAATGAAGCTGCCAAACACTGTTGGTCTAATAGTGCGTAACAGTTTAGGACTTTCAGACTGTCTGCAAGAATATGTCGTATTTTAGAAGCATTGTTAGGTGCTATATTTAATTTACTTGCTTCAAATGAATACTGCGTTGAAAACCAGGCTATTCAGAGAAGCTTTCATTCTGTTTCACACAAGCACATTCAAAAAACCTGTTGTCTCTTGCTTTACAGCATTCGACAAAAGAAAGGAAACTTAGCCCAGAAGCACTGGGCTGGACCAGCTAACATAGTGAAATGCAAGCCGTGCCCCACCATGCATGCCAGCCCTGTCTGTGGCTCCGATGGACACACATACACTACCAAGGTAAGTTCTGCTTGTGCCATGCAAACCTTTGAGTTGTGGCTGTCCAGTTTGGGATATAAAGATGTAATAGCTGTAGCTAATAGGCAGCATTAAATTAGAGTCTGCTTCAGCTCTCTCCTGTGCAAAAAGTGCTGATAAATAGACATCTTTACATATCCGACGAACATCAGATTGGAATGACAAACAGGAATGTTATGGCTGTCGTGATTCATGTTTCTCAAAATAGCTTGTTCTTGCTCGTGAAGTAGAATGCTTCCAGTGCTGATGACGCAACAGAAATTCGTTTGACCAAAATTTCTTGCTTACTCAAAAAGGTTTCGGAGTAGTTCTTGTTTTTAGATTTATGTTAAAACCATGTGCCAGTGTCGTTGTTCTGTGATGGGTGGCTTTTCTTGCATTTATTTGTTTGTTTCTCAGTCTGTGTTGTTAACATACAGCAATTTGTTTACATCTCTTTTAGTACTCTTGTGTGCCAGACGCAGTGTATATGGTACCATAAACAAGAAAATTCCCGTAACCCAGCAGGGATAAACTGGCTCATTGTTATACTAAAAATATGATTACCTTAGGGCTTGATTCAATAAAAGAAACTGTCTTCACAGTCATTCAGCAGTCCAGATCTCTTATTATCAAATAAAGCCTTCCATGTCTTAGATGCATGTTCCATAAGCAGCGCTTCAGGCATTGGAAGTCACATTTACAGAGTGCCTCTAAAGTTTTCTTCTCTTCCTACATCCAAGGTAAAATTGACAGTCAGTAAAACTTCCCTTTAAAATCCGATCAAAGCCTCTGAAATATCCAGGGAAACTAAAAGATCAGGAGGGGAGAATTGTCTGCTGTCACACAGGTCCGGTGTCATCAGCACCGTTACGCTCCATTCTCTTCTTGGTTGGGCAGCTTGACTACTTCATCCATTAACAGATGCAGATATTAAAATGCTGCCACAGCTAATTCGTTTAAGCCTGTCCCCTGTTCTGGCTGAAGGATTTGCATAGCCAAAGGAGTAAATCAGCAGAAATTTTCTTGCACATACAGCGTACACTAACTGGTTCTAAGTTGCCTGTTAAATAAACTACTCTTTAATACTCTCGAGGATATTTAATATAGTAATGCAGAATTGGCATTAAGGATTAAAATTGAGCTTGTTTTGAAATCACCTTTTTACCTCTGGACTCTTGAGAATACAAGATAAACAAGTCTATAGTGAATAGCCTTCCCTGTGTACCTAATCATCCTGTTTAAGTCATTTCTGTGCGTCTTGTCTTCATCGCCATTATCTCAGTCTTTTTTTTTGACCTTTTATTTTTTTTACCATAAGATCCGTTTCTTCAAAGCTTAATTTCAGACCTTTAAGGCAAAATTAAGACTGCGGAACTTGATCCAGAGTGATCTTTGATAAAACATGTGGAAGGTGGAGGACTCCTGGTTTGATTTGTTCAATTTTTCATGAGAACTTCAAGAAATCATTAAGGATTCAGTTCCAGGAAAGGAACCTAGAATGCATTTTTAATTGTTATTCTTCCAAATGGTGTCTTAGTCATTCCTGACTAGACAGTAAAATCTTACAGTCATATGGGCTATAACGGCAATGTAGTGAAGGCATTATCATTCTATTGGTTTGCACTGTTTGCTGATCCTCAGGCTGTCACACTCTGTTCTAGTGCTTTCTCTGGAGATGGTGTTTTAGAAGAAAGCATTTTACGTATGTTAATTACAGCACAAACGATTCAGGGGACTATCTGTGCCTATCCCCCTTGACTGAAGGGATTAGGATTCTTTGAAGGCAGCCATTCCCATAGCAGCAGGGGAAATGTTATAGGCCCAGCAGTGGCATATTTTTGAACATCATTCCTGGGACGTGGTGTTACTGCTGGTTGTCTCTAGAGATGCTCAGCAACTGATATGCTTTTCATAGGCACTGAAATGGAATCACATTCCTCACTCACTTTAACATCCTGTATTAGCATTGGGTTCAAGCATCCACCAGCATGGCAGATTTTCTTGATTTTTTTTTAAATAAGTGGATTTTCATTAAAGCCAATTCTATATTGATTTATTTTCATATATGGGAGTTGTACTGCTTCAAAGTCTCTGCACCGTTTAGGTTTTAAAACTTTCTGGTTCTTTTTCTGCAGTGTTTCAGCACTTGTTGATCTGGGTTACTTTATCAGCTTCATAAAGTGCAAAAGCTGAAGGGAATTAAGGTCTGTGGTTTTTCTTGTTGGTTTGTTTTCCATATAGCAGATGTGTTTTATGGGAGGTGTGATTCTGAAGTTGTGTCAGACATCTCCATGTATGGACATGGCAGACATTGAACGCAGATGGAAAATCAGTCTGTAGCTCCTCAGTCCTCCTATAATGTTTGAACCAATAGGTCCTGGTGCCTGATGGACTTGCAGAATTTTATCTTTATGGAAGTTTAGAAAAACTCTTATCCTCTTTACGTCAACTTTGAGCTACCAAAGCTTTATGTTTGGCAAATATTCCTGAGTCCACTTACTGCTTGAGTGTTTTTACATACGTGCGCCCTCTCTGCTTTATAAACTTGTAAAGAGAGATTGCTGTTCCCTGGATATAGAGAGCTCTGTTTAATACTCCAGCAATTCAAAGCATTTCTATAGTATATTGCAGTCACAGTGTTCAAAGCTCTTTAAGGCACTAATGGCTTAAGCTTGTGAGGTAAGTAAGCTCAGTAAAGAGCACTATGTAATTAGTTAATGTTTTTGTCAGCAACACATTAAGAATAACTGTGTAGCTGTCAGTTTTACAGGAAGTTTAATTAAGCTAGTTAATAAAGCAATTACCTGAACATGACAGTGACTGCACTTAACTAATCAGAAAATGAAAATAAGAATGATCTTAAATTACAAAACATACCACCTCAGTGACTAATGTAGCCTTCAAAGATGGAAAGGTACATTGGTATAATTATTATGCTTCTAATTAGGTACATTGTTGTTCTGCAAATTTTAATTAAATCATTGCAAACTAATTAAATCTGTGATCATGCCTTTGTTTGAAAACGGAAAAATCACCTCCTATTGTCATAACATTAGGTAACAAATTTGGTATTAAGCGATGTGCAGGAGAAATAATTTTCCAGCAGTCTTGAAATGGGAGACAAAATAACCAGGCACTATTAGTTAAATGTGTTCATTGTGAGAGCTGCTGCACTTAACTAGGAGGAGTCTGCATTCAGAAGAACAGTAAATAAATGCTGGTAGTGTCTGAATGTTGAGAACATAGTGCGGTATGGTCAGATTTTTCATAATCCAAATGCTGTCTGGGTTGCCTATCCCTTAGGCATGGAGTGCTGCTGTTCTGCTGCGGTTTCTGCACAGGTTGCCCTGCCTGTGTTTTGTACAAGGGGTACTCAGCCTTTCTGAGAACACAGCTGATGCTGTTCCTGATGGAAGACAAGATAGGCAGCAGAGGCTCAGCAAGCAGTAAGATCTGTCTGGCCCTTAGCTGAGTGAGGAATCGGTTGAAATTCTGTTTTAACTCTGGATTGGTTTTGCAAGGGGGAATTAGGGAAAGGCAGGAAGAGTAATAAAAGGTAGGAAATGATTCTCTGCTCTGAGTTCAGAGCTTAGCCAAATGTAATCATGTTCTGAATGCCTGTATGTTAGATCTGGAATCTTACCTAATTCTACTGCTGACCTGTGGTTATGAAGCTGGGATAACTTGTATTTTCCACTTTCATAATTGGATGTGATCTGGTCCGTGTTAATAAAATACTGTAGGTTCTCAAGGTCTGAAGTGAGGCTTTCAGCTTCTCTGACTTTACTCTCATAAATAACAGGGAAACTCCAGAGGACTTTGGGAAGACTGGAATTTGTCTGATCCAGAGTGACTCTGGAGATCATTCACTTGTCTAGGTCGCATCCAGGCACTATACTCCCAGCAAGGTAGACCTTCCCTCTGTCTGTGACTTGGGGCAGTGAGACTCAAGTCAAAAGCGATGAGAACTTGTTACTGCATAAATGAGTCCTAGATAGCAAACCTTGTCCTTCGGAAGGTAGAACGTGGAGCCTTGTACTATGCCAGAGCACAAATTGAACCATGTTGTTTGATAAAGTGCTGTCTATCCCAGGGCATCCCATTGTTTATATATACACATTTTTCTCAGCATGGTCTCAAGGAAGGAGTGAAGAAATGGGAATGAGGTTGATCTCAATTCTTACTTGGGGAAGGATGGGATGGCTTTCATCAGCTTACCCAAGGGTGGATTTTGAAAGGCACAGATGGCATTTAAGCACCATCTGTGACTTGGAAAATTTATCCCTTCACCTCTTAGTCTGAGTTTCCCCAGTGTTGAATTAGATGTGGAAATCCGTGTCCTGAGTGCTGAGCACTTGTGAGAGAGTGCAGTAAATCACTCCTGTACAGCTCTATTCCCAAGTTTTTGTGGGGGCAAACTGTGGTGATGAATGTCCTTTAGAAAAGACTTTTGGTGACACATACTGTCAAGGTGAAACTAGTGTGGTTATTTGCTATCAGTATTCTTCTCCCAAGGTTAGAAACTTGTAGGCTTAAATGTGTGGTCACAAATAAGCAAGCAAAATCCTGCTCTGGGATCTAAGCTGAGCTACTGTCCCTTGTCTTAACTGCTTGTTGATAGATGGATTTGATGTGTTCCAGTGCCACAGATCTCTTCATCACTTCAGCTGTGCTGCTGGTCGTTGGTGAGCTTATTATCAAAAGCATTTCTGTGTCAGATAACCATGTGATCGAGCAAATTCCTGAGCTTTCTTTGAAATCCCACTTAGTTTTATGTTGAGGTAGAGAAGCTTCTGCTTTTTAGTGATGTCAGATAGTAAATTCAAAATCTCAAACAATCCAATTTGATATCGTAACTGGGAGCAAGCAGGCTCACGTAACCCCTGGTCTGTGCATTGTGGCTACTTCTGAGACAGCTTTCCAACTAAATCCCAAGAATATATCCATGTTCACAAACTTTTTCACCTGGCATAGTATGAATTGTGAGAACAGCTAAAATAGTCTTCTGCAGTGAATCAACAAATAGAGGAAAAACAAGAGCTCTGGGCTGTTCTTATGGGTAAAGACTACTTGGTCATACTGCAAGGTTAGAGGATTTATAAATGAATAAGAAATTGCTGTGGCTCAGGGCACAGTGCTCCTTCAGAGACTGTGTTTGCTGCTGTCCCCTTAGTCGTTGGGGAAAAGCTTTCATGCAGTTCTGCAAATGGAGATGGACTAATCCATTTTTCATATTATTTTGGTAATGAATTTATGGAAAATATTTCTAAATTCCCTTAAAAAAAATTAAAAATAAAAAATGTTCTCCATATGTAACTGCAGCAGGGGAGTATAAATGCCATGGTGAGAGTGCAGCGCAAGAACCTGTGCAGAGAATAACCTTCAGATTTCTGAATGAACACGCACCATCACTGAGTGAGAGGAAGAGATGAAGCTTCAGATGGCATAGGGTTGCTTCTCTCTCATCCAACTTCCTTAAATTCTTTACAAGCCCATTTTCCCAAATGGCTCTGATAACGTTTGTACAACTCTGTAAAGTAACTGAAAGAGCTCTTTTTTGCGTGCTGCAGAAGAGCAGGATTTTGTTGCTGTTGCCTTGAGTTTCATCTGTGCTCCCACGGGATAATCTCTAAATAAGCCAAAGAACCACCGTTTGTGGAGTTTTCTATGCTGCTGTTGTGGAACTAATTTAAATGTACTGCAATTCGGTTGATAGGATTCACTTTAAAGTATCTTTAAAATTGATATATTAGTTTCATTTGCCTATAAATAAATCTAGAGTTTAGTAATTAGAACTGCCATATGATAATGTGGCTGCTCATGTTCACGTGTCACTTATTCCAGATTAGAAGAGGAACATAAGGTGTAGGAATATGAGGTTTTGCATTACTTTAGTCATACATGTTCTAAATACTCTTTACCAAGCCATTATGAAACATTATGAACTATCTCTAACTTACGTTAGAAGAATTTGTAGTATGCTAAAATTTTAATCTAAATTCTTGTTTGTCTGTCAATTAGATTACTTTCTTTATAGAGCAAAGACTGATGTTGAAGGCCAACTCATTGAGCCACTTAATATTGATCTTGTTGAGTTTCTCCTTGCTGATTCTGTGGTTCTACAGTATTGAAGGCGATGAGCAATGTTTTTTTTTAAGCACAGAGATAGCTCCTGCCAATAATTAGAAGTATGAATATGTAATGTCCCTGCTGTTGGCTGCTCAGTATTCCAAAAACTTGGAAAAACAACTCATTTAAGGAGTGTTTTTAATTTAGACTTCAGCGCATATGCTTTAATGTGTCTGCATCACATTAACATCCTGAATAATGAAGTTAGATACCCATCTTTGGGTAGGAAGACGCTGGACTGTAATGTATGTTTTATAAAGTAAGCACCTCAGTTTGTTCTCCAGATCATCCAGAGATGTCTTTCCTGGTGGTAGTGGTTCTGTGGCTGAATTCTCATTTTTTGAATACTCGTTACCACGTTACATTAGGCTACTGTAAAATGCATTTGTTGCTCAAGCACATCATCGGCAATGACTTGCTTGAGCACATTCACCCCAAAGGAGACAGCATTAGACACAGTTAGATGAAGAGCATAACTTGAGGCTTTTTCTTTTTAAATATGTGGTTGAAGCCAGCACAGAATGACAGAAGACGACGTACTTCTTAATAAGCTTCTACATTAAAATTGCAGCAGGTGCACAGGGAGAAAGAAGAAAGCAGCAAGTAGACTGTGTCTTGTGTACTTTGAATTACTGTGTCAGTAGTGATGGATGGAGCAAACAATAAAATCTGACCTGTCACACGATGCTTATGAGGCTAGGAGCCTTAAGGCATTTGTAATTGGCTTCAGCCAGCAATGTTAATGAAGGTGGATGGGAAAATTAGATTATTTGAATGATACAGACTGCTTTATATTTTTAGTATGCAAAAGAAATAAGAAAAGGCTTGTAACTCAGAGAGGCTGAAGCTGTAAGGCTTTTTTCTCTGTAAACTGTCTCTTGTCCCTTTAAAATATAGAGCAGGCAAAAGAATAGTTTTTAGATAATAGGTTCATGCTGTGTGGAATATGGGTTATTTAAAGTGATTCTGTGGGGCATCATTTTTAAAGCATGTGGGAGGTGCAATGCATATAGTCTCCATTAACAATAATGGGATTTTTGTGTATTTTCTTTATATTATGCATCATGCTCAGATGTGCCCCTGTAGTATAGACCAGAGAATGCATCTTGAGGCTGATGTTACTCAATGTGTCATCAGCGTGGCATGAAGTGCACAAGTGAATGCATTTCTCATATTTGGAAATGTTGTGGTGTTTAGATGTACAAATAAACTGGGTTTGAAACAGTAACACATAAAATAAATGCATCGTATTAAGTGTAGTTGGTGTTAAAAAGAAATTGTGTTTATATTATCCCCAGGAAATGGCAGGAAAGAGTTTGGGGGTATGGAGATGACCTTGTGAGCATTGCAGTGATCAATGCAGAGGGTCTGGGAGGTGGGTGGGGAGTAGGTGCCGTGGGTT
Organism: Aquila spilogaster; assembly: GCA_024606505.1. Taxonomy (NCBI): domain Eukaryota; kingdom Metazoa; phylum Chordata; class Aves; order Accipitriformes; family Accipitridae; genus Aquila; species Aquila spilogaster. Next base: position 9,868 of record JANHGO010002368.1, read on the forward strand.
AGAGTCTGGGGGAGGGAGAGAGAAACGTGGGGATGCTATTACGATGTCAGTGGGAAGATGTAAGGGACAAACTTGCAGGAAAAAGTGGGCTGCTGTAGTTCCGTTGCTTGCAGAATAATTTCTACATACTGGACCTGTACCCAGTCACTGTCAATTAGATGATACAAGCGGGCTCCTCTGATCCACTGAGAGGTTTCTTCCCTGAAATAAAACAGAAGTGGAGAGCTTGACTAGTTGCCTTCCCTCTGCTGTTCGTCAATGATAAACTTAATAGACAAAAGCAGTGAAAATAGTTTAAGCTCTTTGTAGTCATACCCATTAATTCTTATTTCCATATAACTTAGACAGTTCTCCGATGATATCTACTTCTCCTTCTTTCACTTTAATGTGTTGCTTCTACAAATAAATACGTAGGGAGAGAGGATCACAGTTTGTCAGAAATACAAGATTCCTCTACTTCGTTGCAGTGTAATCCTAGTAAAAGCGGGCTTTGCTCCAAACATACTTCATATTGATTTTTTTCTGTGCCTAGGGAAAAAAGATGTATTTTGTTCCAAATGTATGGCAGTGGAGGATATTTTCCTGTTAATGCAATCTTTTGTCTTCCATTGTTGCTACCTGTTCAAATAGAGAAAAGAACGTGAAATGGGTCACTGCAGGTCTAGATAGCTGTTATTCACTTTTTTTTTCTTGTAGATTCTAATGAACAGGTGGGGAAATGAAGGAGAAAGGTTTAGATTTCAGTAGTGCTGGTTGTGCGACCTCAGTAGGAATTTGAGCAGGCTGATAGAGCAGGCATCTCAAAAGACTTAGACACCCGCATTCTCGGGTCAAAAAAAGAGTTTTTCGAAATGAGCAATTTGAGGGGGAGAGAGCGCTGAAAAGTATTTTAAAGAAAAGTTTCCTTGGGTAACGCGGACACGGTAAAAAGCCTTTTAAAAGCTTCACAAGTTGGATGGCGATGTTTTTCTTCAGTCAGTGTCTAGACAGAGCTTTCTGTTCATTTGCATTTCATTAATGAGAGTGAGTTCTAAAATGCAAGGAATTAATAATAGAGAAGTGGAGGCTTTCAGAGGAGGGATGGCGCTCGCTGTTACGCAAGCTTTCTCATCCGATTTCTGTGTAGGATAGGAAAGACAAGAAAAGGTTGCAGGGTGCTCTTCTAATGTGGCTTCTGCCCACCTCCCTGAGAGGAGCTCTGCAGGTTGACTTTGCATCCTGGGGCAGTGCACAGCAGCACCATGCAAGTCCTCTGTTTGATCCCATCCCTTCCACAGCTCACATCCAACCGCACCTGAGCACTGTGGGGAGGCACTGAAACCATTGATGGGACTCAGGCAGGGAATTACTTCTGTCCTATCCTTGTCTGTCTGTCTGGCCTGCAGCCTCAATGTTATGCGTGAAATACTGGCTCCCATTATTCCTATTTCCAGTGTCTTTGCCCCATTACTTTCACTAGTATTTACCAGGCAAAGAGGAGAATCAACATGACCCTTCATATGGCTTCTACATATTCCCCTATGGCTGCGAATGGGTTTGCAACATCTGGTTCTCACAAATGCATGGCATATTGTTACCTTTCAGTATCATTCCAAGTGTAGTTGTGATAAAACCTGAAGATAGAGATGAGGATAGAGGTGGTCCTTTAATAGCTAGCAATAGCACATGGGAATGAGATGCAACTCCAGTGAAATAAATAGGGCATTAAAAGGAAATGTAAAAATTGTCCAAACCTTTACTCCTGTTTAGACGTGGCTTAAAGCGCACTTCATCTTTACCCTTTGATTAAGATTCAATGCATCAATAATCCGTTTCAAGACATCTTGACACAGATTATAATCAAGAGCCTCTCAGTTTTTATGAGTAACCTTTTTATTTTGACCTAACTAGAATAGAGCTGTAAATGAAAGGTCACAAAAATGGCATAAATTGTTATTACTTCTCTTAGCTGCCTCAGAAATAATGTTCTCTAAGAGTAACAAATAGAATCAGTCAATGGAATTAATTATCTGTGGAAATGACATCATTGCAAGGAAAAAGCAACACGTGGACAGTTACTGAATTTCAAGCAGAACATCTGATGTTATAAAACTGAATTCTGTGAAAAGTGCAAAATTATTAATTTCATTTGCAGGGCTTCTTACCTTACTGGGCATTGTGGATGTACTGGTGGAGGGGGAGTGAAAAGGGGAAACCTGTTTTATTAGATACAAATCAGAGTAGACAAAGTACTAAAGCTTCCTGTAGATGAAGGCTACAACTTGTTAATGAACGTTTTCCCTTTTAGCTTCAGATTCTCAGGTTATTCCAGGGATATCTTCCCTTTCACACAAATGGGAAGTACTTGCCAGAAATTCCAATTGTAGTCTAGTTTCTCATTTTCAGGAGAGGTAATTCAGAGGCACCTGCCACCCAGGGGGCTAAATACTGTGAGTTACAGTCAGGAGCTTGAAAGATTGAAGATGTTTACTGGTCATATGTAGCCAATTTAAATTGCAGGGGGACTGAAATGAGAAGTTGAGCAGCTGATGCACTGCTTTTGCTGGGAATATGGTGTGTTTGTGCAGGATACCAGACCTGTGATCATAGGATGTTCATCATGACTGAAATCTTCTGAAGTTACTATCAAAAACCTTTCAGTTCAAATGAACAAATAAATAGTAGAGAACACCTAGAAAAAAGCCTCTAATGAAAATGGAAGGGGAATGCTAGCCTGTACAGAGACATCACTATTTTCAGAACTGAAATCTGTCATCACAGAGCCTGTATTGGAGAGTTAGTATTGGAACTATGTTTTATTACTTAAATATATCTTGCACAGGCAACACTGAGCAAAGAAACCCTTTTGAGTTATGTAACTCTTTGATGGGATGCCATAGGGTCTTTCATTTTCAGCCAGTAAATTCCAGAGCAGTAATTTAAAGACTACACTTTTCCTTAAGTCAGAAAGCATGTTCTAAATCTTGTATTTAGTTTGAATGCCCAATGTTTTATTTCCATGCCAAGTTACATCACTGGCAGGCTCTCTGATGTACCTTTTGCCTACCATAAAGCAGCTTGCCCAGAAGAAGGCGTTGGGAGGCAAAGAATGTGATCAGTCCAAATCTGAATAGGGTTGTGGAAGAACAGTGTGAAGGCTTGTGCTTCTGTAGGAAGCACCATTTTGCGTGGTGGCAGGGGATCTGTCAACATTACTATTTGCACGCAGCATACATTCAATGGAAAATTAGTTTTACCTGCCAGTATGGCTAATTCTGCCAACTTCAGACAGTTACTCTTATCAGGCACACAGGGATTGCAGTTTCGTCTGTGCACCCAAGGTAAAGTGAGACCACGCAGCTCTCCAAAAAGGGAGGTGCTGTCAACCTTTTGGGTCTTAGTGTGCAAATACTGTTCAAGTTTGATAGGGATTGCTCAGGGATTGTGTAGAGGCTGATGCTTAGTACTGGGGCCAGATGGAGACACTTGATACTATTACTCTACTAGCTTAACTTACAAAACTTCCATTAGTAGGCACTCATTGGAAAGTTACTTTTTTTTTTTCCTCTTCCTTATATCTATGCTAGGATTTGATGAAAATGGAAATAATGGTAAAAATTAAATTTTACATCACTTTGGTTCATGTTTTTCTTCTGATGCGCTATCAAACTTTTTTACATCACCACTGGAAGAATGAGACCCCACATAGTCGACATAGAACTCAGAATGAGGAAGCTTTGAATAAACCTGACCATTTCGAAATAACTGTCTGCAGTGAAGTTTATAAATTTCTGTAGAAACAGCTAAGAGAGAATCTCTCTTCGTTATCACTGATTATCTCCATGTTGACATGAGTCATACGCAGTACATCAGCGTCTGGAATGTTATCATCAAATTCTTGTTCAGAGGAAAAGTACTGGGCAGCTTTACTGTATTATCAAGTCTTATAGCTTGCCAGTAAATTGAGTGACCAACTTAAAGATATGTTTAGAAGTGAACCTGAGACGTGAGCTGACACTGAAACTCCAGTATCTCTTTCCTTTGGGCAAAAAGCTCTTAAGACCGCATATGTGCTGTGCTTTCAGGGTGGCAGATTACTCTGTGGGATTTATTGCTTTGTTTGCTATGTTTGAGGCATTGTCTTTTCCCTGCTGAAGGTGCTGTCTGGATTTTTCTACTCGTTCATCTCTGGCTCTCTCATTTCATACCTCCAGCTTTGGGCTGCATCCTGGAGGAGACTCTTGCTGCCTCCCAGAATCTGGCATTCTCTTGGCATTGTGCTTCCTCCACGTTGACAGTCATGTCTCTCTTTCAAGACAGCTCTGGAAAACTGCTGATAGAATTGAATATGATGTGGATATAAAAAACAGAAACGTATGCAGGGAAAGCATATTCTTTAGAGTATCTGCGAGACTAGGAAGGAAAGCCGGCTGTATAATTCATGTTAGGTGCCCTTGCTGCTGATCATGAATTTAGCCTTGATCTTAGCAAATCAGTCATACTTAGAAAGTGACAAGGAAATGTAGCGCTCCTGACAGCTTGTATTGTGAATATTTTGAAGGTCTTGGCTAGGGCACAGTGCTAGCCCAAAGTGTGGGCTGAAGGCTTCACTAGACAAGCAGTCTTGTTGGGGGCAATTGGGACAGACTAATCTGTAGCCCAAATTCAGGTGAGAGAAGGTGATATTATAGTGTCTGTTGTAGACACTGCCTGGGGGACCCAGTTTTCCAGCCTCTCCTCTGAGCAGTGGCTGGCTGTGCCTGGAGCTTCAATCAGAAAGGCAGGGCTTGGGCAAAGGTACCTCAATTCTTTGCATTTCAAAGGTGACATCCTCTGGTCAGTTTGGGTACTGTTGTGGTAAAACCTCAAACAGCTCTTTTTCAACTGCAAGAGATGGATTCAAGGCTTAATACTGAAGCATTCCATGAACCGTTTCCAAAAATGTGGTCATTACTGAATGCAGCAGTGCTTTACAGTACTACTGTAGTGTGCAGGAAGGGTGATGTACTGCTCTTTAGAAGGGTAATCTCTACGTTCTTCTGAGGACATGCCTCAGATCTATGAATAGGAAAAGGATTTTTGTCTGGAGCACTGCAGCCGACTGCTGCAGTCAGCTCTAAGATCATCCACGTGGAAGGAATGCAACATTTGCATCCATGGCAAATGGGAAAGTGCACGTACCAATGAGCAGGTAACTAGCAGTCAACGTAATGCACTGGATAGACATGAAAGCTTTGCTGTTGTGAAGTAGCTTTTACAAAGGGAATCTCAAAAAAAAACCCCAAAAAACAACCCACAAGATAAATCTCTTGCTGATAGAAATTTGAAGATCAGTGGGATATGACTGCTTATTTGATGCAATTAAAAGAAGAAAAACTGCTTTATTATCTAGGTAAATCTTCTAATTCTTGAGCTGTAGCACATTTTAGGAGAATTAAACTCATCCCACTGGGCTGAATCCGTTATGAATGTGTAAATGTGTTCCCCAAGCATTCTTTATGGACTTCTGAAGCATGCAAGTATGACTTCCAAACTGCATTTTTATCCTAGCTTCTATGGGGGTAAGTGGTTGCAGGAATGTTATTGTATTCTGTTTTGCTTGATCCTGCAGTGTTACGCATAGGCTGGAAGTGGTGACATTTTCCAGTTCGAAGGGTCTATTAGTATTTATGAGGTCATTGTACATATTTCAGGAAAACACTTCTAACCTTTGGAGCCTGGGAGTTCTTTGGGAGATAACATCCCAGTTTTACTAATAAGTTTTACTAATTCTTGATGGATTTACCTTAGAAAACAATATCTATGTCACAAGCCTTATACACGCAGTGGCTCTCTGGAGACAGTGAATATATTAATAAAATTTCTAATTCTGCTGCTGTGTTACTGTCCAGACTGTGTAACAACTTCTGCAGTTTTACATTAAGGAAATCACCTGAGTAAACTGTGTGAGTTTTAAGTTGGTGTGTTGGAGAAAAACTGAAGAGCTCTTTGACCAGCTGCTGTGCATTATTACCTTCAGCTGTTATCAGAAACAAGTGAACAACTCTTACTGTTTCTTTAAACTATTGCAAGTATAGGCTGCAGAGCTCTGTTTTTGTTGTTGTTTGGCTTTGGGGAGAGTTTTTTGTTGGTTTTTTTTTTGTCTTTGTTTTTACAGAACTCATTGGTCATAGGCTTTTCCAACTGGAGATAATTTGTTTTCAATCGTTCTTTCTGCTAAGAGACGCCAGTTTTACTTTTCTGTGCTAAATCTGCTATCAGTCCTCTTCAGCACAAGGCTAAGCCAATAAAAAGTCTGCATCCCGAGGTACAAGGATGAGATTGCTTGGTAGCAGCTTCTGTAGTCTGAACCAGTGAGACCCTGAAGAAGGACTGCTATGTTGGTTGATTTGTTTATAAAGCAAGCAGTGGTTTCTGACAGGTGGTCTGTGGGCATCCAATGTGTAGTCCATGAATTCCTTTGCTTGGCCAAGAAAGGTATGTAAGAAAAGCAAACCTGTTATCAGGAGGCTTGAAGTCCCGCTGCAGTGAACCGAGCAGGTAAATAAACACAAGTCTGCCCCCGTGTTAGTGTGTGTTCAGTACTGTAATCTGGATAATTGGGTATTGTCATCTCTCTGCTTTTTAAAATCTTCATATAACACACTGTGTCATGTGCTGGTACAGAGCATTTGATATTTTTGCTGTAGAACTGGCTGCGCTTCAGCAGTGGTATTATTTATACTCTTATAAATACATGGGACTTGGACTCCTTTGTAGATGAAAGGAACCATATAAATGCTAATTCCATTGCATAATTGTCTTACTGAGTATTTTTCAGAATATGTTTAATAGGATAGCTGTAGTACATCAATACCAGTCAATTAAACTGCTTCGGGATCTTTTTGAGGTCTAACAAATGCTTTGTTAACTGCCTGGTGTTTATGCAAGATAGAAATGTTTCTCACAAAAAGAAATACCTGAATATGAAAGTTCATACATTGCATTACCTAGTGTTGTGACTACTTGCTAGGAATGCCCTCAAGGTAATAGATGTTCCTAAGAAATTCAGTGCCTTGGCCTATGGAAAGTGTGAGAGTAAGGGCAGTGTATGTTAATTGTAAAAGGCTTTTATTTAGGAGGTGCACATACTTTTCCTACTCTAAGGTGCTACTCTGAAGTGCTCCAACTCAGGGGGAAGTTCTTGAAGCCTTCTGGTTTCTCCAGGATCTGTGACCTTTTCTTCTGCTCTTTTATGGACAGATGCTTGAGCAGTTCTTGGTGCTGAATTCGCTGAAGTAGTAAAGCTCAAATTGGTCCTGTGTCGTAAACTAGAATTTTGTGTTCCTTGTTATGCACTTCATTAAACCAGAAGTGTTTTTTCAGATAAGCATTTGTCATTTCCATGTCAGATTTCTCAAAGAACATGGTGAATTAACGAGACATGTTTAATGCAACCTTGACAGAAAGGTTAATGAGAATTCAGAAGAATGCAGGGAAGGAAATAATATGTACTGCTCCAGGTGAAAGCTACAAGAAATCAGAGTAAGTTGTTACTCAGCTTGTCTGAAATGGACGTATTTGTTTTGTTCTACAGTGAATATGTAATTAAAAATGAAAACTATTTCAGCAGTTCCACTCTTCAGTCTTATTCACTACTGTCTGGCAATTGGTAGTGCTGTAGGACACGGGAGGCAGGTTCCCATTGGGCTGATTTATGTCACCAGAAATGTTTGAGATGGGTCTTCTGTCCTGTTTACTTTGAAGTCAAAAGGATTCTTAGATCTGCCTGACTCTGTAGGATCGATGTATTATAGCTAAGAGAAGACAAAAGAAATGAAGGCAAACGTCATGGGCACATCCTGATGTGAGTGGGTGCTGTGTCTTATGGCTTCCTCCCATTGCTACCTTTGTTGAGCCAGTTGAATTATGCAGACTGAGGATGGACCAAAGCACAATGAGGCATGTGGCTTCCTTGCGCTTAACTATGGCATCTACAGACACCTGCACTGAAAGCAAAAAAAGAAATGCAGGAAAAGGCCTGGGAACCTTGTGGAATCTCTAAGGCCGTGAGAATTTTCTTTGAAGAACATCCAAGTTAACACAACCGAGTTTCAGTTCTTTTCTGTTCTTGAACCTTGTGCTACTGATTGCCCTATGCAATTAACTCTTTTGCATTTAGCTAGAGAACTCTGTAAGAGGAATTAGCAATAAATAGGGATTGCAAATGCTGTTGTTTTTTTTCTTTTGGGGAAAGCTGACATTCTTGATGATGGTAATCACAGGGCTCCTTTTCTAACTTGATTAGAATCACAGTTTTGGCTGCCAAATCAAATCGGCATATGATGGTTGGAGCTTAAAAAGCCCTCAATTAGCTGCACTCCTGTGTCTCTGGTGGCAGTTACCTGTGCCTTAGGGATGGCCTGATCGCTTTGTTTGGATGTTTGATGCATACAGCTGTTATTATTGAACTCCTCCCTTCTGCAGGCAAAGTTGAAATAGGGGAAAAAAAAATCTCTTATTTGCATTATGAATCATCTGCCAAAGTTCAACCGTTAAAAGCTGCCCTCTTGTCAGGAAGATGAAATGAGAATATTTGTCATCACTTGTAGCTAATTACTGGCTTAAAGAATAACATTATTTGCTTAAATTTATTTTTTTTTCCATACCTCCACTTAAATAAAACGTAAAATTCCTTGTTCCAGTATCCAGGTGATGTGAGAGGCGCTGCTTCTGGAGCAGTGCTTTGTAAGGTGTTGGACTCCTGAATCTTTACCCTTTTTGTTTGGGCAGAAGATGTGCTGATGCTTGTTTGAACGTTGTAATCGTAAATCCTGTGAACTTAGCACTGAAAAATGATGATTTTTTTTCTAGTTTCGGAATTCACATTTTGAGCTTTAACCAGCAAACAGTTTGAGCCATTTAAAACATCAAAGGAGGTGGTTTTTTGGCTTGGGCACATCTTTAATTTAAAGCAGATTTATTAAAGGCCAAAATAGGATAATACTGTAAAAGGATTAGCTGTGGTTACTTGATTTCTGAGCAAACAAACTAATTCTGCTTTCTTTGTATGGGCATCCTTCACAGCGAGACCATTCACTGAGCAATGAACTAGGCCTGGGGTTTGCTTTTCTTTCTTTTAATTTTTTTGTTGTTTCTATTGTCATCTTTAGAAATCGGAAGCATTGCTGAAGCTTTAACTTCAAAGCTGAAGCCAGCTTACTCTTCAATGGTTGCTATGCTCCAAGATATATTCCCTAAGCTTCTTTGCTTGTAGCTGCCAAATGTTTTGTTTCAGAGCTTTTTACCACTGGGGCTTTTACTTTATTTTTTTGTTGTTTTTTTTTTCTTCTGCACAAAACAGAAATCCTGAGAAGTCAATTAAAAATAGGCTGTCATTCTTAGGACTTAATTTTTTTCCTGTTCTGAAAGCAGACAGAAGTGGCACTGCAGAATGCTGATTGTTTTGTATTAGTACCTGAGCCTCGGATTTGCTCCATTTGTAAAGCGACATAAATTCTCAGATCTGAAAGTTTTGTCGATGCTGTACATGTTGCACATCCAGTAACAAGGAGTGGATGCTGCGAGGGATGCATCACAGTTGTTGAAACCTGAGCAGTCTACTGTGAACTACTTACTCTGATAGATTTAACTGGAAAGGAGTGGGGTAACTCCTCTGGAGAAGAATCGTGGTCTACTGCAATTTATTATTAGTGATGTAAAAAATCCAGACTGACCTTCGTTTCTCACAAATAAAGACTATTTGCTTAGAAGATGGTGCATCATGTGCAAACTGAGCATGCCTTCTGTAAAGGCTCAAGAGACTAATTCACCAGGGCTTCAGGAGCCAAAGCTGATGCAGTAGCAACTTTTCTTCAACTTATTTGTGGAAGTACTTCAAAGGAGAGGTGAAAATGTCCTTCTGAACTATTATACTGTACATAACTACTGCTCAGAATATCGGTATCGAATGCATCAGATATCTTAAGTATTCAGCAATGTATTTGCAGTTACAAGATTCCAGCCTAATGCACCACCTAACTCCTTGCTTTAAGCTACATGCATGCTGAAGATGTGATTGCAATTACTGATTGATGGGGTGAGTTTGCTATGAGACTTTAGAGATACTAAAATATTGCCAGCACACTAATTGAATAAAAGCCTTAAGGAACGTGCCTACCCTTTACTGGCCACCTGATGCTGCTGCTTCTGCCCAGGTATGGACAATGGATATGAGGGTGACTGAGTAGATGAAGCGTTGCCTCATCTGAAATCTGAACTGATGGAGTTGCATAGCTAAACTGTTCTGTTTAAACTGTCACTGCCTGAGTGGGGAAGCCCTATGCCTGGGGGTCCGAATGTCTTGCATTGCTTTCCCTCTGCCATATGTAGGCAGTTGTTTAATTGGTAACTGGAGTATCTGTATGTGTGTAGAGCAGCAGATCGTTACCTTTTGATTATGTTCGTGTTATCTGATGCACTGTCTCCATAAGAGAAATTAAATTGCCTTTAGTAATTTGAAGCAAGTAAAAATGACAAATCATCATTCTCATGTGATCAGTAAATGGCTACAGAATGAGAATGCATCTCAATTACATGGCAAGTATACTTCAAGCAGCATCGATCGGTCCAGGTCTCCAGTTGTTTTCTTGTGATTTTCTTTGTTTAAACTAAGATGGCATTGGTCTATTAAAAAAAAAAAGTAGTTTCTTTCCTCTTTGAATAATACTATTAGCTGTGAACTCTCAGCTCATAATTATGAAGAGTTAGAATAGAGAATGATTTCACAGAGAGAAAAGTAATATAAAATGTAAAGAGAAATAAGAGAACAAATGCAGTAGAAAAGTGAGTTTGAAGTCCGTGCTTTAGGATGTGGAAGACTGGTGTCCTGGAAAGCAAAGAAACTGTCGTGCACAGCTAGCAAGTGTCCATTGTTAGTGAGCTATCATGGAATCCTGCAGGAAGGAAAGACAAAGTGCTTTTATATGTGAATATAGAATATAGGCTATAAGATACATTTGTTAAAATAAGCCAACAGTGCTGCCTGCATTTCCATTTAGATTCTGGTCCTGCACACATTTCTGACCAGACAATTAGCACCTCCAGAGACAGTCCATAGCAGTAATTACGGGGCATAGAAAATAACTGTGCATGCAGCAAAGCATCCTGCAGAGATCCGGAGCCAGTGCCAACCTGCAGCAGTGAGCCCCTGTGCAGGGTGAAGCTCAGGTGCACAGCTGCTTCTTGGGGATGGATGTCTGCAACAATCTCCGAAGCATTTCAGTTCCTGGGAGTGTGTTCAGAGAGCCCGTGTGACCCTGGTACTTGACAGGGATCTGAAGAGCCACCAGAAGGGTCTGGTTTTCAATCTAAGAATTGGCTTTGCTGAGGAAAGGGGAAAGAAAGCACATGCATACTTTGCAGTTGTCGTCGTGTGATAGCTAGCAGGAGGAAGACTGAGAGGAGAGGCAGAGTAATCTGCAGGTTTAGCCCAGGCTGGTATGTGTTAAACCTCAGGGGTAAGGGGGAATGGGTATATTTCTTTTAACTTGGCTGTTCGTTGTGACAGAAGCGCTTTGTCTTCATCTGCCTTATAACTTGCGCCTACCTCTTCAACTAACGAGGGAAAAGTCAAAATCAGCATTGCACAAATCTTTCCACTTACGAATTTACTCTTCTGCTTCACATCCCAGTGCTACTTGTCCCCTGCTGCTCCAATGAGGACCTGAAGTTCTTTCAGCCTTCCCTTCCTCAACCTACGTGATTCCTGAACTGGCATCTAAATTGCATGCAAAAACAAAGTTAATTTCTCAATGACATGCTAGATTTTGGTGCACAGAACTATTTTCTTCTGTTCAGAAAATGGAGAGCATTTGTTATTGCATTATATTAATAAATGGTCCCTTGCATGTCCTTTGTGTCCTACATCCAGTGCTGTGACCTTACACGCCCTATCTAGCTGATGCAATTTACTGTGTTTTTAAGATTTCTAGTTCACATTGAGCTGATTTGCTAGTTGTTTCTCAGGGCAATTTGTTGCGTATCAGAACAGAATTTTGTCCTTCAGTGTTCTGTCCAGAAGTCTCCAAATTAGCTGATGGTTTTCTATCTGTAAGGGCGCTTTGCAGTAGTACATAATTTCCTTGGTTTGCAGCCCTGTCACTCAAACTCTGAAATAGGTCCGAGTCTTCATATATCAGCTTGGGAGATGTCTTGTCCAAGTCTGTAGTTTCTCCCTTGGATAGTTTTAACCAGCAGAATAACATTTAAATGCAAAGCTTTTGGCTACTGTGAGTCCAATTACAAGTATGGAAGGCCAACCAAATTGTCCTTTAGAAGTGTGTTGATGGCAGTTCAGGGATAGAGCTCAGTTGGCCTCTGCATGGGAGTCCTTCACAGCTGGCGGTCCTCTGAGCAATCACGAGGCTCTAAGGATCTCTTGTGCACTAATTTGGAAGCAAGAAAGAGGCATGAACTCCTCTCAGGTGCAGAGCTCACCCTGCACTGACCCTGTGTGCATTGGCAATCAGGCTCGTTGTGTTCTAAAGCAAATCTTTGACTGTAATTGATGAGAACCAGGAGGTGCCTTCTGCTCTTCTGCTGATTCAAGTTTAAGCCATTTCTAATTATAGTGGGAGACCACGAAATATGGAATTAATGCCATATTTAATTACATGAGAGCTGCCTTTTGCAACTCAACTGTTTTCTGAAGCCCTAGCTGGGCAAGAAATTGTCTCCTTCTGGAAGATGACCCTTCTGTCTTTCTGGTTGCTCAGGAGTTGGTAGTCAGTTGCTTACTTAACACTGTAGGAAGTGAAAGCTTGCAACTTACTGGTTGCCTGTGCCTGGAACTTGAAAACAAAACATATACAGCTGACTTTAAATGCTACATTTTACAGTCTTAAAATTGACAAGCATGATTTTAGGGACTGAGCCTTGTGCTTAGAGAACCTGCAGTTGGCAATACAAATGATGTGACCTCCTAACTTAGTGTGGTATTTAAAGGTTGCCCAGGTCTCATGTTCCTCTGCTCTGTGGTTAATTTTACCCTGCGGGTGAAGTCCTGCATCTGTCTCTCCTTGGATCTGCAGAGCTGTGGAGCATGGAGCAATTTGTGGTCCTCCAGACTTTGCTTCATGTGACCTTTTGGCTTTATTGCATGCAGCTGTGTCAATTTGCTCAGCCTGCTTAATGTCTGTAACTGGGAACCTTGGCCTCTTTCTTCCTGACCCCACACCAGGAGCCTGTTCTTTTACCAGTAGGTTACGAACCACCAACCTGTCAGCTAAGTGTGCAACGAGAAACCTTCTTAAATATTTGCAGTTTACCTGAGATATAATGAGGTTCTTCATGACACTTCTTGCGGAAATGAGGATTTCTGAGCCAATGAGCTGTAACATCTGCTTCAAGGTTTACAGCTAGCGTGCATTTTAAAAATGGCTCAGTGTGTATTTACACAATAGGTTGTTTGTGTTAATTAGAGTTTATTCCACCACTGGCATGCATGTTTAACTCCCATTAATAGCAGCAGCATGGGCTATGTGCTCTCATAAGGAGCACAGAGCTCCTAATTAAAATTCTAGTTTTTAAGGTATCTTTGTATGGTTCTTATTGCAAAGGCAAACCACTGTACGTTAGCCTGGTAGCTATTGTAACAGAAAACAAATGATTGGGGTTTTTCTAGCCTCCCCTTTATGATAGTAGTACCAGTCAGTTCCATGCTGGAGCAGAGCACGTGCAGGGCAGAGCACCCTGCAGCAGTGAGCTTTCTCTTCCAACAGATGGGGGGAATAGTGCTACAGAACCACAGAGTCATGAGTTCAAGGTTAGTGTCAGGATGCCAGCGTTAGTTTACAAATGTGAATGCACGTGGCTGACTTCACTGCCTTCCCGCTGCCCAACCAAGCAGTTGGACTGGGGGCTTCACAGAGCCTAAAAGTTTGCAGGATTCCCATTAACCACATGTGTTCAGCGGGATGCAATGGCTGTGCATCGTATGGTGCGTCTCCTCTTATGAGCTGAAGAGAAGGTACTGAACTTGTTAATATCCCTAGTTGTTTTAGTTCTGTTCTTAGTAAAATAAGTCTCTTGGGGTAAGGGTGTTCCAAATATAGCAGTTTTCTTCATGATGGAAACTAGAAGCAGAGGCTTATGAAGCAAATTGTGATATGGAGCCCTAGCTAAGGAAGCAATGGCAAGCACTGCTCTAAAGCATGTAAACAAACAGCACCTCTCAAATAGGTGTCTGAATTCCAATGGATTCTAATTACCTGCTAAGACAGATGGGGTAAGAAAAACTACAGATATAAAGAAAATCTAGATTAAAAAATACATATGCTGTAATTTCAGGAAGCTTTAGCTTCTGCTGATGGCAGGTGAAAGATAACATAGAAAATAATGAGCTTTTGTATCTGAAGTTTTGAGGAGTTGTATTGTGAGTGAACAAAAGATGCACCATGAAACAAGCACGGCATGGGAATAATTCTCAGTGGCAATGTATGAAGCTGCAGGGCCCTCCAAGTGAGAGTGCTGTTCAACAATATGGTTTTAGAGCTGCTGCTATTCAGAAGATGTAATATTTCAGGTTTTAACATACTTTTTAATTAGTATCCTATAAAATTTAACCTCCTATTCCAATCTTGTCTGTCTTTAGAGAAAGAGACGGTGCAGGAGTTTATCTCCATTATGTATATTGTCTGCTGGTTGCTTGCAGCAAAGAAAATACTCTTATATCTCTTCTCTCCTTTTTTAATTCACATTTCGGTTAATGACAGAAGTAATATAAGTTTGGAAGTTAACATTTTCTCCTTTATCAGCATAACTACAAGAAATTGGAAATGGTAGGTTTTGTGTTATAACTTCTTAATGTTACGATCAGATCAGAGTCTCAGATTCTCCACTGTGCTGATGCAGTGTGCACTCTCATCCTCCTCCCTGGTATCTGTTAGGGTGCTGAGCCTGAGCAGAGTGCTCTGCTCCTCAGTTCTGTGTTCCTACAACCAGCAGTAGCCTTAACCATGTCATATATCCTGGAGTGATAGAGATATATCAGGGAGTGACCCTGGAACTTGCAACTACATCTACATTCCTGCTGAACAGTGCCCTCGGAGCTGCAGTCTGACTGCGTTTACCCTGAGTGCACTGTAATTAAAATCACGGTGATGAAATGCACAGCTCTGTCATTGCAGAGGGAGCTGTCAGTCTCCGTCCTGGCCCCGCAGCAGAGCACGGAGGGCACGTTGCTCAGTGCTAGGCACGGTTTGTTGTGCTGCTCCATGCCAGCTCCCAATGGCCGTTTGCCTCAGCGCTGCTGTCCCCTGCTTCACCCCTCTGCTGCTGCACTCAGCTGCGTTTTAGGCAAATAGTCGAGTTCCTTGTGTCGTGAAGCAAAGCTCTTCAAGGTATTAATGTGGTCTGATGGTTGCACTAAACTGTCGGTGCAGACGTTCATTAGTCAAATATACACCCTTGTGTAAGAGACCACAGAAACTTACTTGGCAATATCACTTATGTACGGGTTAGATCAAAACCTGGCTGCCAAAGCTTAAAAGCCAGAATAAAGAGAGACAGATCCGTTGTTTTATTGCATCATAAAGCAATACCTAGATTCTCCTCCAGCAGGGGCCACAGGATGGAGACTGACAGAGAAGAATAAAATAGCTGGGAATAAATTTTATGTTGCTATTTTCTTTCTCCCTCAGATGTGAATGCTTATGCAAAACACATTGCTGTAGATTCACTGACAATAAAGAGGGAATCATTATACGAGTAGTCAGCTCTCAGGGGAACACTTCAGCCAAAACACTCTCTGCAATAATTTCCCCCATCTTAGTTGAATAAATTAATTTATGAATTTTCCATGAATACGTTCAACCGTTTCTCCCCTCATATATTTTATTGGTATCCATATGTGTTTAGCAACAAATAACAGAGCTGCTTTTCTATTTGCAGTAAAGTAGTTTAGAGATCTTTATGTGGGCCTTGGGGTTCATAGTAAACGAATGCAGTTCAAACACCGGGGAGGTAGTGGAGAAACACAAAGCTTGGCACGCTCAGCAGAGATTCAAGTCAGACCCATTTATACCATGTCAGGCTGGATCCTTGAAATCAGAGGGACGAGCCCTATACCATGGGACTGCTCCAACTGACTCGTGTGTAGGATCACTGCAAGGAGCTCTGTGTGTGTGTTTGCAAAGCTTGTAGTGTCCCTTTGGCTTTCAAGTCCATGATAAGTTGGGTCACTTGTCAGTGTCCTGTCCTATACCTTGTATTTGTTGTGTGTGTTTGAGAGAAGGAGAGGAGAGTTGCAAGAGGAATGAGGGCATTTTGTTTTTAGAACTGTAGTTTCTATGTTTTGCGGAAAGCTGAGAGTCTCCTTCAATACTGTTGCTCCAGCACCAGAGCAATCCAAAAACTTCATTGATACTCCATAAGATATTTTCTGTGGCCATTCTGCCTCTGCGTATCACTAATTTTGGCTTAGGTGATATCATTAAATCCAATGTGAAGCTATTCGCGTGAGCTGTTCTGGCATGGGTTATTTCAGTAAATGCGAAAAGTACAGTTTTTCCATGTTTTTCTTTAGGAAAGGAGAAGATAGCTATGTAAGGTGATTCTGTGTTGGGAAGTAATCAGTTATAATTCTAATTTACTACATAAAGCTATGGAGTTCCTCTGTCTTCCTTCCGCAGCACTGGGCTACCAGACCAGTTCTATCTATACAGACACGAATGAACATCCCAAAAAGGCGGAAATGCAATGTGGTTAAACACAGGCAAAGCGATATTCTCATGTGGCTGCACCACTGTGATCTTCAAGCTCAGATCTCATACTTATCTGAGTGTGCTGGATCATAGGGATTGCCCTTTGTAGTGAGGGTGGGATGGGCTTTTTTGTTTGGTTTGTTGACATTTGGGGTTTGGCTTTAAGTTTTTTGGTTGCCATTTTTATCGGTCTTAAGGATGAGGAAAAACCTGCCTTGCTGTTTCTGAGTATAAAGCCCTTCTTTTTTTGTAACTACATATGCTAATGAGCTTGCAATAGGTCTTAGCATCTTAAAGGTGGTGTTTAAAGTATAATTGCAAGTGCTTAGATACATAATTTACATTTATTATGCATAATAAAATATGTAACTAATTGATGTTCTGTAAGGGATTAAATCATCAGCTCCAGCTGCAGGAAGATTTATGGCTGTGTTCTCAGTAACACAGTGACTATCAGAATGTGCTGCAGAAGAAGTCATCATCTTCGGAACTGAGCACACAGGGAGCCTTCTCCTTTCTCCTGGTCTCTTTTTCTTCTGATCTGCTTTCTGTTGTGTATGTGTGCTGTGCAAACAGCATAGATGAAGCAAATGTGCTTACAGAGCAGACAGATGAAAAATAAGTACTGATTTCTTGCAGGAGCTGCTAGGAATACAAGTAAAGTGCAAGCTAAGCTTGCACATGTTTGTATGTGTCTGTGCTCTTCCTAAATTGGAAGGGCAGAACATCACACGGAGCATGCAGCCACCAGGGTGCATTGAAGTTCAGCATGGCTGGGAGATAATGTCAACAGAATAGGATGTAGGCAGAGGATAATGGGCTCCTGCTGCTAGATTAAAGCCTGGGCAAAGATGAGCCCCTTTTAACAAAAACAAACAGAGGCAAAGCCAAGACATTTGCAGTATTTTCGAAGCAGGAGGCATTTATCTTGTAACAACGTCCTGTTCCCTTCTCTTGGCTTCCGCTGTACCAAAATAACAGAAGGTGATGCTGTGATTCTGTTCAGTGGCTCTTGCTGTAAGGGCTCTGGTTGCCCACTGCAACCTCATTGAGTAACACCATGGTCCTGTGGGATGTGTCCTTCGGCCTTTAAAGAAGCTTTACATTTCAAAACACACGGCGTCATACTGTGTGAGCATGCTGATCTAATTTTCAATGGAAAAGAATTAATGTATAATAAAACTCGGGCTTATCAAAGGATTTTGCAGCCCAGCATTCCCAATTTCCCCTGGCAGGAGGCAGTCTCTGCAGGGAGCGGTGCAGCCTCAGGGCTGCAGGCGCTGCTCCCTCCTCTATTAAAAGCCCTCAGGCTCTGTTGTGTTAAAATCAGCACTTGAAGAAGGGAAAAAAGAAAATGGGATTGAATTGAGTTCAGTAGGTATCGAGCCAAAGAGAATGCTTGGCGCGTTTCTGTGCCTGCTTCTGTGTGCTGTCCTCTTGTACTCCGCTTTATTAGTACATTAGTCTGGTCTCCAGCGATCACGCTGCTGGGCTCAGGATGGGGAAAGTATCCTTGAGGCAGTAACTGCAAAGAGGACAGCTACACAGGCACAAAGCTCTTAGAGGAATGTCAGCACTAAAACATACGTAATGCAAACAGCAAAGGCTGTGAATAGGCAGAGTGCTATAAATCAGGGCTTTTTAACTAGCACGCTTCTGCAATATTAATTCTCCTGAATTGTCTCATTTGTCCATTACTGTACATGACCTGCTGTCCTGAATGTTCTGGATGCAGTGCTGTAAATCCCATCTGCTGAGGTCTTAGGGAAGGGAGAGGAACCAACAATAATATGCAAGTACAGGGAGCTGTACTGCACTCATCTGTGGGTGGGTATGGTGGTAATGGACTGACAGCTGGACTTCATGATGTTGGAGGTCTTTTCCAACCTCAGTGATTCTATGATTCTAGTTTAATTTTCAGTCTTTGGTTGTTTTACAGTTTTTCTGTATTTCTGGAGTTCGTTGTATAACGAACAGCTAATTTTAGGGACAGTGCTGTAAACAGTTATGGCAGTTAATAGTTATTGGTTGGAGTCATTTAGAATTTCATCCTTGTTGAGAGCAGCAGGCGTGGAAGGACCAGTCTCATCCTCAAGTGTCTGCATCTCTTAGTGAAGCATTATCTTTGAAGTCCAGCTGCTTTCTTTCAGTTCTCACTGTTGCAAGGATTGGTGTCATCCCATGAGTGCTTCCAGACCTGGCCCACTGCTCTCAGTACAAGTTAGGAGTAGCCAAATCCTGAAAGACCAAACAACAATTTGGTAGTGATACCAACCAATATACAGGCAATAAGTGAAACGATCCCTTTGGAGAGCTCATGCCTGAAACATGGTGATGCAGTGTAGGAAACAGCTGGGATTCTGGAGCTTTGCATTTCTTTCCCATCTTTGCTATTGATCTCTTAGTGACCTGGAAGAAGTTGTTTCAAGCTGCTGTGCTGCGAATTCCATACATTTAAATAGGGAATAATAACACTTTACGATGCACATTTAGAATTGTCATGCAAAAGACTGCATAGGAAGTAGCTATTATTGTTGCTATCTGCAATAATAAAAAAAAATGGCATTTTCAATAGAGATTGAAGTTTTGCAATCTGTCCAATGCCGTTATGGCTAAATGCAATTTCTCATTTAATCCACAGCTGTTGCTTTTATATCTTGTCCTAATTCAAAACATATTCTTTTTTATGATTTCAGTGCAAGTTGGAGTTTCATGCATGTACTTCTGGCAAAACCATCACAGCTCGATGCGAAGGACCCTGTCCCTGCCTCCCAGGTCCTGAAAGCCCAAAACACAAGACAGAAAAGACTGGTGAGTTGAGCTGGTGATGAAATGACAGCAGCTGAGCAGTTTCCTGCTATGTTCTCGGGACAAAAAACATAACACAGGTATTTTATAACTGGTACGTTTCAGGTGGAACGCTTCTTGAGAAAAAAAGTGAAAGTGAAGTGAACCTTTTTGTAAGCATGTAATGTTTTCAAACAGCTTCTGCAAAACTGACACCTACCTGACAGAGTCTCATAGGAAAACTGAGTTCTGGCTCACGATTCTCATTTCTTGTATGAAATATTTTGAATGAAATTCTGAATCATGGAAAACAAAAGAAAAGATGCTACTTGATGGTTATTACTTTGTATGTAAGTAAATATAGATATACATTTATCAGTGGCCTGTATTGTTGTTCAGAAAGTCATTTAGGGTTGCATGGGCGTATGTTCCCTCTCGTTGATAGCATGGGATCCGTATTTTCGTTATTAACCTTGCTCTTGATGTTAGAAGTCACGTGCTATGTTTATCTAGTTTTATATAAGCTACATGTAGGTTGCCTCAACAACAGCAAGCTCACTGCAAATGATGTTAGATAAAACCGAAGGCTGGTGTCTTAGCACAAATATTTGCTCTGCCAGCTCTCCGGTGGACTCTGTGTTTGGGTCTGTAAGCCCGGTGAGCTAATTCACCTCCCCAGGGAAGTAAGCACAAGCTGTCTTGGAGTGACCTCATCCAAAGGAAATTAGCTCTTGCGAAGGAGACGCACTGAAAACCCAACCCCAGCAGCAGCAGGATGAGTACAACAGCCAGGTTCTGTTCAAGAGTTCCACCCCGTTATGGGAAAGGCCATTTAGAAGGGAAAAGGAGTTGGATTTTGGAGTATTTGCAATGATTCTCCAGCCTAGAACTTGAAAATTCAGGTTTGCTCCATTTCTTGAAAATCACAGACTTTTGTT